>JBAMBJ010002018.1:0-11312 GCA_037043495.1 Drosophila recens
GCTGATCGTTCCTATGGCAGCTATATGATATAGCAGTCCGATTTGAACTTAATTTGGTCAGGATGTATAGGATTGTCTTAGATACATATTGTTTCAGAAAGGTTGAGACGTCTCAAACAAACAAATAGATTTTCATACTAAGACCGGCAAATGGCAACAACAAATGCGCAGCGAGTGTCAGAAAAAATGACCACATTGCGCGCAGGGACACAAGCATGAACTGATCCGGCTGCTGCGAAATGACTAAACGAGCCAAAGAGCTTAGAGCACTCGCAAACAGCAGCACGAATGTGAGCGCGAGAACAAATGATAGTGAGAGAGGGAGGGCAAAGCGTACGCACTAAGCATGGGTAGTCACAAGAATTGACATACTAGAAAACGCAATTTAAGTAGACGTTTTTAATTTGCTATGACAAATAAATTGAATTGAATTTTGATTGTTTTTGTTTTTTTAATATTTATTTTCAAATTGGAGAGTATGTATGAATGTGCAGCCTCCCAAGATGCTCGCTATTTGTCTTTCGCAAACTTCTGAAACAGCCTTCGCACAGAGTGCGACACTTACCACTCTCAGAGAGAGCTGATCAATTGTAGCTGTTGTTGTGCTCACCGCTTTTTGTGTCTGTGTTGTGTCTGTTTTCGGCTATTGCTTTCTGATAAATTTACTGAGCACAAAACTCGTGCTGCGCTGCCTAAGCGACGCAGGCAGAGGCTGTTTCTGTTTGTTTTTCCTTGTTTCTTTCTCTCTAGCGTACAAGTTTTCGTCCAGCGTTGACTCGTCAACAAAAATTGTTCGACGCTGGCAGAGGCTGTTGGTTGCTTGTTGTTTTTGTTGTTTCCTTGTGGTGAACAAAATCACTGCGGACGGCAGTCCGCGCTAGTGACGAAAGCAGCACGAGCTGTGCGAAAGGCGACTTGTTATATTTACAGGAAGAATGGAATATGTTATGACTGTCCGATTCGGTCAAGGTATATACCGATCGAAAGGTTTAAATTAAACTAACAAAAGTGCAAACTAAGACTTTTGAAAACTCACTTGGTTCGTTAAATAAGCAGACGTTAGAGGGAGGGGAAATTTAAATGATTGCAGCGGATGGGGCCGTTGGAGCTTTCTGGTATCATTTTTTAATTTTTTTATTATACGCGTCGAATGACATCTCGATCATCAAAATCCGACCTCTGGTTCAAAATATAATTAATTTTAAAAACTTTTGTCGCCTTCTGAAAATGAGATGATATTTATTTACTTTGACTACATTTAAAGTTAAATCTACTCATAATTTGAACCTACTTCATGTACATTTTGGCATCAATGGAAATGTCATTTAAATTCCGTTTGAATGATAGAAACCTTTCCGTAACCCATCAAGTACCCATTGAAAATTTAGAATTTTTGTAAGGGTCTACTTTTGAAACTTTTTTCCTCGGGTTGAAGCACAGTACGCTCTAGCTAAAAACATTTTGGACGCTCGAAAATCAAAAAATCATATAATATACTAGCGAAGAGATTTTTGAAAATTTTTTATTGCAGTCACTATTAGAATTGCTAGAAGAATTCTTTTGCGTCAAAACAAGGGAAAATCCCAGACATACTATTTTTGGGGTGTCCTCAAACAAATTATTATTTATATTCATTGGTTTTTGAGCAATTAATTTTAATTGTTATATTAACAATAGCTGAGTACAAGGCCCGGCAGCGACCAAAACCCGACAAAATGCAAAAAAAAAAACGAGGCGAGAAGTGCATAAAACTGCTACAGCAAAGAAGACTAGCCAAGGAGTTACTGGAAACACAGGCAACGGAGGAGGACCAGCAACGCTACAAAGATCGTCTGGCAGACATTGAAAAACAACATCGCACACGAGCGAAGTAACGCAAAAGAAGCCGCATTCATTGCAAGACCTCTCTTGCCCCTAATTTTAGTGTCTCTTCCTCAAGTGTCGCGTTCACACGCAATTTGAAAACTACTAAGCTCTGTTATGCTGTATTGTAAGCCAATCATATGCAATTAATTTAACTGGGTTTTTAAGAATAAATAGTCAATATGATGTCAAACAAAACAATCGAGTTGTTGAAGGCTCAAACGTCGCAAAGAAAGCATTCCGACCACCACCCGATTCCGTGGCTACCAAGTATTCTGTTGAAGATGCCTTTTGTTTATTTCTTGACTTGGGATTGACGAAGGAAGAGTATTCCATTTTATGGACCTCCTTACAACGACATAATGTTGATGCTCTACCCGGATATAAAAAAATTGAATCTGCTAAGAAGGAAGCCTTTCCGGCCAATGTGACTGTATCTGAGGCTTCTGTGGAAGTTGAACTTCAAGATCTAATGGATCACACTGCGAGACGTATTATTCAAAGTTGGCCTGAAGAGAAGGTAAATCTACTTCCCGAACGACTTACCTTACTTAATAAGTGCGGATGTGATGGATCGTCCGGACAAAGTGCATATAAACAAGTGATACACACAGAAGACAAAAAATTAAAGCAAATCCTCCTCTTCTATATTCTACATTAAATCCAGAAACTAATTCAGATTCTCCTTCAGCAAAATCAAAAGGAGTGCGGTTAGTTTCAGCTAAAGAAATAGTTAACCAAACTAAAGCCATAGGAAATAAAATAATTAAAAATCATATATAAATCTGGTAATAATAAAAATTTAAAAAATTATATCCACCAATTAAAAATACAAAAGATAATAAAATTAAAGCTAAACTAACTTCATAAGAAATAGTTTGAGCAACTGCTCGTAATCCTCCTAATAAAGCGTAATTTGAATTAGATGACCACCCAGCTACTATAACTGTGTAAACTCCTAAACTTGTACAACATAAGAAGAATAAACCCCCTAAGTTAAATGAATATAATTTAACAAAAAAAGGTATGCATATTCAAACGATTAAAGATAAAAATAACGATAAAATAGGAGAAATATAATATCTTAAATAATTTGATAATAAAGGATAAGTTTGTTCTTTTGTAAATAATTTAATCGCATCACAAAAAGGCTGAGGAATTCCTATTAAACCAACTTTATTAAAACCCTTACGAATCTGAATATAACCTAAAATTTTACGTTCTAATAATGTTAAAAAAGCCACTCTTACTAAAACACAAATAATTAATAATAAACTCCCAATTAAAGACAAAATTAATTCTATATAAAACAAGTACTATTTGTAAAAAAATTTACATAAATAAATTCTAAATTTATTGCACTAATCTGCCAAAATAGTTTAATAATTAATAATATTCTTTTTTAAAAATATAATTATTTTAATATTTGGTCCTTTCGTACTAAAATATTATAATTAATTAAAGATAGAAACCAACCTGGCTCACGCCGGTTTGAACTCAGATCATGTAAGAATTTAAAAGTCGAACAGACTTAAAATTTGAACGGCTACACCCAAAATTATATCTTAATCCAACATCGAGGTCGCAATCTTTTTTATCGATATGAACTCTCCAAAAAAATTACGCTGTTATCCCTAAAGTAACTTAAATTTTTAATCATTATTAATGGATCAATTATTCAAAAATTAATGGTTTTAAAAATTAAAAGTTTTTTAAATTTTAATATCACCCCAATAAAATATTTTAATTTATTACAACTAAAATAATCTTTAAAATTAAAATAAACAAAATATAAAGATTTATAGGGTCTTCTCGTCTTTTAATAAAATTTTAGCTTTTTGACTAAAAAATAAAATTCTATAAAAAATTAAAATGAAACAGTTAATATCTCGTCCAACCATTCATTCCAGCCTTCAATTAAAAGACTAATGATTATGCTACCTTTGCACAGTTAGAATACTGCGGCCATTTAAAAAATTTCAGTGGGCAGGTTAGACTTCAAATTTATTTCAAAAAGACATGTTTTTGTTAAACAGGCGAATATTATTTTTGCCGAATTCTTTAATTTAACTTATCATTTAAATTTATTTTACAATAAAAATATACTAATTTTATCATTATTAATTAATTTTAAAAATTAAAATTAATATTTCAATAAATATTTAAAATCTAATAAATAATTTATTTTTCCGATGAGAATATGTTTATGGCAGCTCTAGTTCCCTTGCGACTGAGGAGTGCAAGTTCTGAGCATTGGAGAAATCTTCGACCGTCATCTGCTCACTATTGCCGTCCAATATTATTCAAATATGCAAAGGAGACACCGGAACTGACAAGATCAACTGTAAGCGACATATAATATCAAATTGATTAATTGAAACCAACGATTATTGAAACCAAGAATGGGAAATCATTGACAATTGATTTTAAGTTTTATCTTACTATGATTGATGGCAAGGTCTTAAATGATATTACAAACACCTCGTCAACTTGAAAGTGTGCAATTTGCAAAAAGACCCAACCACAATTTAAAAGCTTGGACGATTCAACGAGCTACGAGCATTGCTATGAGTATGGAATTTCTCCGTTGCATTGCAGAATCAAATGTAGTTTATTTTAAAGCTGGAGAACAATATGACAAGAACAAACCGCTGAAGGATATACAAGTACGGAAAAATAATATATACGTATAGAACTATCGAAAAATTGTTCAAGTGATAAAGAAATTTGACCGATTGGCTATGTACCAGGGCACAAGGCGGTACAATGCCATAAATTTAAAGCTATGAGCCCCATTGAGAGAGGCGACGCAGCAAGAAAAGCACAATTCTGCACAAAGTGTTTAAAATACACAAATTTTGCAAGATGCTCTTGCGGTTTGTTACGAACTGCTTTTTCTTCCTTAAGGTGGGTTCTCACTGCGTCACAAACGCTTCACAAACGCTGCACAAAGCTGTTCACAACGTCACAAGACAATGTGAACACTAAATGCATAGTAACAAAATTGTGAAGTCACAAAAATGTGACAATCCAATGTGAACACCACTTTTACATTCTGCTAAAAAAATTTTGCGAAGGAGGCTGACACAATTTTGATAAAAACTATGTTATAGGCTAATGCTGCATTTACACTAGTTGATGCAGCGTCAATTCTAGCTATATCAACAATTGATATCCAACGTCAACGCTTTTGTTGTGTTTACATTAGTTGATTGAGTTGACAAAAAAACCGGATTGCCAACTAATTTTCGAGTTGAGCAACGCGCAATATGCCAACGCGTTGATATTGAAGTTGAGAGTAATTTACACCAGTTGATATCCACATTCGTTGACATTCACGTTGCTTAGCATTTTTCGTTGACGTCGATATTGTGAATGTATTGAAACTGATTTTAATCGATATTGTGTTGTTTTGTTAATTGAAAAAAGTAAAAAAGTGGTAAGTACTAATGCATATGTATTTTAAAACTAATTCATATGCAATATGTTTACTTTACAATAAAATCAGAACAATGGCAACAGCGAAGAAGAGCAAAATAGCGGCAGCAGTGATTTTGGTTTTAGCTCTTGAGGACGAGGAAGAGCAAGAGCTAAAAAAACGCAAGCGAGCAATGTGGGTTCAAGAACTCTATTTGGATCGAGAAGAAAGTGGATTTTTCCGATCATTTGAGACAATATTTCGATCGAATAGTCCTGATCGTTTTAAGGACTTTGTCCGAATGAGCCCAGACGATTTTGATTTTTTGCTTGAACGTGTGAAGCCTTTCATTCAAAAAGCGGACACAAGTCTCCGAAAATCTATATCTGCCGCAGAGCGGCTCACTGTGACTCTTCGTTATTTGGCCACTGGAGATAGCATGCACAGCTTAAGCTTCTTGTTTAAAATGTCGGTACCCTCCATTTCATTAATTATACAAGAAAGCTGCGATGCCATTTACAAAACATTGAAGGATGATTTTCTTAAGGTAACAAAAAATATTATTTATTTCATTTCAAAAACTTAAAACTTAATCACAAATTCATCGTTCGTCGATGTTTAGGCACTTGTAAATTTAATCAGAGATCAGGTCAAAAACTAAAATTTATATTATGGAGTAATGATGGAGCTGGTAAGCTCTCCGGCTTCCAGTGATGCCATAATTATATTCATCTTGGACTTGGCCAAGCGCACGGCAGCGGCATCTGGAAAGTTGCGAAGAGTTGCTGCAACTGACTTGCCCCAGAGATCAAACTCATCATCCTCCTTAGTGTTCGCCAAATACTCGCAAGCCTGCTTTAGTAAAGCAGTGCGATGAACATTGGTGTCATCAAGTAGCCGACGCTTTGGTGTTTGCTTAGTAATGGCCGATGGCGAGTTTGACGAGGATGACATCTCATTTAAATCATTTTCCACAAACGTGGAGTTGAGCTCTGACAAGCACGCATCGGAATCTTCATTCATATTCTGAAAAAAAAACACTTTAATTAGTTTTTGTTTATTTTAGATGCCTACGACAGCTGCTGAATGGGAAAAGATAGCAAATGTGTTTGAGAATCGCTGGAATTTCCCACACTGTATTGGTGCTCTGGATGGTAAACACGTGACAATACAAGCACCGGCAAAATGTGGCTCACAATATTTCAACTATAAGAAGACAAATAGTATAGTCTTAATGGCTTTGGCTGACGGAGAATATAAATTCACGTATATTGATGTTGGAGCATGTGGCCGTGATTCTGATGGCGGTGTATTTGCACGGTATTGGAAAAGATTATAATAAAAATATATCATTTCAAATATACATTAATTGTATTCTTATGATTTTAATTTCAGTTGCACGTTATCAAAAGCCTTGGAGCAAAATACTATAAGCTTGCCTGACCCGAAGCCACTCCGAAATGGAACCGAGCCAATGCCTTATGTTGTTGTAGCTGATGATGCGTTCCCACTTAAGCCATATCTTTTGAAGCCGTTTGCATTTAGGCAGCAGGATATGAACCAGAGGGTTTTTAACTATCGTCTGTCACGCGCTCGCAGAATTATTGAAAATGTTTTCGGAATTTGCGCAGCCCGATTCAGAATTCTTCGGAGACCCATTGACCTTCACCCATCAAAAGCTACAAAGATTGTGCTAGCCATCTCTGCACTTCACAATTTTTTAATGGAACGCAAGAGTGTATACACAAGTTCAAGTGATTTTGACAAAGAAATAAATGGTGAAATTGTACCAGGTAAATGGCGAGCAGAAGGGAACGGCTTCTTGAAAATGCAGTCAATGAATACTAAACGGACTAGCATTACCGCAAGCCAAATAAGAGAAAATTTCAAACAACATTTTATATCACAAGAAGGTGAGGTGAGCTGGCAGTACGCAGCCTGCGGCTATCCAGCGGAAAATGAAAATATTTATTAACTCACATAACTGGATGTCCGCGATCCTGAGTCCACACTTAAAATGGGTTGCATGAAATGCAATGCGCTGTAAAATTTATTTGGCGGCTTCCGATCAGCAGCAGCTTGACCACTTTTGGTTGATTGGACCTTGCTATGTGCATTCTAAAATAAACGACATTGCCTTTAATAAAATATAAATAATTTAATGTAAAGAAAATGATTTTTACTTACACGAAATTGCTGGCGCAACAAGTTCCATTTATTTGCAACTTCGTCTTTTGGCAAGTCTAGAGCCTTTGAAATTTCTTCCCAAAAAATCTCGCGTTTGTTGCGGTTTTTGTAGTCCCCGTTGGTAAAGTCCCACAACGTCGGTCTTTCCTCTACCAAGTCGATCAATTGGTAGCATTGCTCGTCTGACCAAATTGCAACTGCCTTTCTGCCGCGTTTGTTTTTGTTCTCTGTTTTTGTTTTTGTTAAAGTTGCTGTTGATGTTGATGTTGATGCTGACGTTCTTGTTGCCTCGTCGTCTCCATCGGCGTATTCCGGATCAAAAATGATTTCGAAATCAGTCATTTTCGCACAAATTTTATTACTTTTTGTATACGCAAAACATTAATAAACATAAACATCAATATATCGTTAATCGATATCTATCGCCCGCAACCGAAGCAGGTCTACTTTCGATATTGAAATATCGTTTAATAAATATGCATATTAATAAATTAAAATGTATTTTAATATAGCATTTTATTATTAATTATTATTTTTTATATACTGCACAGTTGAAAAAACAGACAACATTAATTAAATCGGATGGCGAGCGAAGTGTTGCCAGTCTAATCTGCACATAAAGTTTGTCAACACAAAGCAAAAGAATGAACACGAGCTCAACTCAATTTTGAGTTGTCAACGCGCCGATTGTGTCTTCAACTGTTGACACAAAGTGTTTACACTATGTTTACACTCAGAGCAACAATTGATGATTTTCGCATTGTCAATCTACTGTCAACGCAACAGTTGATCAAGTTGACAGCTGTTCACACTAGGATTGATAAAGTTGATATCAACGTTGACTTGTTTATCAACTAGTGTAAATGCACCATAATTACACTGAGCACATCTACGGGGAATGCATGGGAATGATGGTAGATGTGAAACACCGATTCACATAGCCAACATCTAACATCTAACATCAATTTGTCACTTCACGTCAAAATTTTGTAAACAAATATGGAAAATTTTGCTCTTCATATAAAATGAGTTTAGATAAGAAATCGGCTAGGTTTGGTGGCATTCGACACAACCAACGAAATGGTCAAGATTGAGCAAAATGCAGACGACGGCGAAAGAAGTCGACTTGTCGCTGACTGCCAATTTAAATAACATACACCAACTGTAAATCTTCTAATAACAAAATTAATTTTAAATTAAACAAATATAGATATTTTTAAGTTGTTTATTTATTTATATTGAGCTGGAGGTCATTTTAGTCAGTAAAGCCCATGGTGCTCCTCGCGAAATTTGCGCTGCTCTTTCTTCACGTGCAGCCTCATCCGAACTATTTTAAGCTGCTCGGCTTGGCGCGCTTTGCTTTAATCAACTCGGCTTGGTGCGCTTTGCCGCATATACTCTGGTTTTGAGTTGGCTGGTTTTGGTACTGGTAAGATCAAACTTGATATCCTTGGCATGTGGACATCTCTTCGGTGATCCGTGCATTCGAGAATTTCTGGCCAGGCAACAGAAGTGTCCCCATTGCAGAGCTTTTGCCTCAGTCGCTGAAATACGCTATCTTTATGGTCGCCCTCTTTAACTTCGATATTTTTTTACCATTATCAAGATCAAGATCATATGAACAACTATTAATTGATTCCTTTTGTTTTTCGTTTTTAAATTGTTGTTTACGTTGTTGTATTACGTTTTTGTTGTTGTATAATCTGCATGATATATAAAACTGAAACAGCTCCGTTTTGTTCAAATCATAAAAAAATTAAAAAAACATGGCCAAAACATGAGTTGGCTGGTTTTGGTACTGGTACTGGTAAGATCAAACTTGATCGAGTCTTCCATATATTCCATGAAAAACTGCAATAAGGGCATGACTTTTACATTATTTACGTGCTAATATAATCAACTACAAAAACTTACTGCATATTTTCATAGTCGGCAAGTTTAATTCTGTGTGGACATCTATCTAACCACAAGTACTACTGTGGGCAAAAAGTACCGGGAATTTTAAATTTAAAAAATTTTGGGATTCCAATCGGAAAAAATGTTTGTACTTTTAGGTTGGCACTACTATCATTAACATCTGTGCAAAATTATACGTTAAAATATTCATTAGTGTTTAAGTTACGATTAGTTTTGTACGACGCCAAATGTGCATTTGGCGATTTTTGTGCCAAAAAACGGTCAATTTCATCGAAAAAAGCTCCGCGTGGAAGTGTGTGAAACAATGTTTTCTGACTATCAGGATATTATAAAACGCATTATTACGGGCGATGAGACTTGGATCTACGCTTACGACATGGAAACTACCGATCAATCGAGCGAATATCGGCAAAAGGTGGGCCGAGACCGAAAAAATCGCGTCAAATTCGCTCAAAAATCAAGGTCATGTTGACAGTTTTTTTGGATTATCGTGTTGTAGTTCATTATGAATTCCTTCCGACCGACCAAACTGTTAACAAGGAATATTTTTTGAGCGATATGCGTCGTTTGCGCGAAGCTATGCGTAAAAAGAGGCCAGAACTATGGGCTGACAACTCATGGTTCTTGCAACATGATAATGCGCCCTCTCATACTGCCCCTGTTCTATGTGTTCTAACTCGACCAAAATTGTCCCGCAGCTACTTTTTTCGCCTGATTTATCTTTGTGTGACTTCTGGCTATTTTCTAAGCTCAAAAGACCTCTCCGAGGACATCGCTTCGGGTCGATTGAGGAGATTCAATCAAAATCGCCAAATGCACATTTGGCGTCGTACAAAACTAATCGTAACTTATTCACTAATGAATATTTTAACGCATAATTTTGCACAGATGTTAATGATAGTAGTGCCAACCTAAAAGTACAAACATTTTTTCCGATTGGAATCCCAAAATTTTTAAATTTAAAATTCCCGGTACTTTTTGCCCACAGTAGTAGATCTGGTTTTCGAGCGTATGCGCCATTAATGTGGAACCTCTTGAGCGCTCCTCTTAGATCTCCAATATTCTGCTAGCAATTCTTTTTTTGAGCTCTTTTAATTAAAAGAAAGCCATTATATATTAGCGAAAATTATTTAAAACCTTTTTTAATTACATTATTCAGCCAATTCTCATTGTTTTGTTTGTTTTCCATTTGTTTTTGCCATTCATTTTAGTTGACATTGTTTATTTTTTCGTACCGAATGGCAAATTTCTAGTGTTGCATTCGAAAAAAATCGGCTCGAAACCGATTAGAAACGTATGAAATAGGAACATCAGTAGGAGATGGTGGAACGGATGGGGAAATTTCGGCACGGGTAAAACTATAGGCACATCAGAAAATTTGATGGCAGATGTTAGATGTTGCTCAGTGTGAAAAGGGCATAATAGGCAATTTACACCGAGACCCGTTTGGGGCCGTAACACATACATATATAAAGGCTCTGCGGCGAGCGGGCCGTGTTGAATCCCAAACCGTTCCACTGAAAATGTAATCTCTCCAGAAAATAAGTACGTGAAAGAACGTCTTCTCCAGTGAACGCTTTAATTCAAACAGTAATGAGCTAGACATAGCTAGCGATGATAAAAGACTTTAACAGACCTTATCGATATTAAAATTAACATAATGTGATTAACAGCATAGGTATTCGATTGCAAAAATACTAAGTAATTAATACTGGATATTTCGATAGATATAATTGGTGAGAACTGTCGTGAACATATTCCCGGCCTTGGAAGCTCCTTCCAACCAATCAACCGTCTAGTGGCAAAGGGCAGAGCTTATGAACGTTCCGTTTGAATAATCCAGTTTTTGTTCTGACAGTCGCTACCCGAACTGCTCCGTCCTTGCCAGGATGTAGCTCCTCCACTCTTCCAAGAAGCCACTGGCCAT
>JBAMBJ010002019.1:0-16629 GCA_037043495.1 Drosophila recens
TGTGTAAAACTTAATATTATTCGTCACAAAATTGGATATCAGAAATTTTGGGGCATGGAAATGTTTTCGTCACTAGACTTTTACCTCGTAAAGAGGTTTTTTTTATGGTAAAGTATTTATTGCTAGGATATTCAAAGAATAAAACAGTCACAGAGAGAACGCAAAAGATAGAAAGAGAGAGTGCGAGAATAATATAGCTACCTTCTTTAAATATTATATTAAAGTAAATAAAATTATACTCTTCGATAAGCTATTTATGTATTGTCAACTTGTTTGCGATGTGACACATAGTAAGAGATAGTGAGAGGAGGCTTAAAGCATAAGTGCTGCCAACTTGTCGACAGACATTTCAAACACCTTGACTTTGAACGTCAATTTTAATCAACGAATCCAAATAAGGGATTGTAAAACTTACTCAATGCCATATCCATGCTCCAAACACACTCACACACAGTACCACATACACATGTTAACAGACATACAACTGATTGGGCTTGATTTATTTAGATCGTTAAAGCAAAGAATTGTTGGAAAGCCGCAAATAGACAATAATCGTAGCACGTGTCTGTCACGAAATAAATGTCGAAAGTGTCAAAAACTAAAAGCAAATTGTGTAAATCTCATACGACGACGCTTTAAATACCCTTTCCTCTGTTTAGGGTAAGAAATTTTAAATTAAATTAGTTTATTTTTAGAAAATCATAGTAACTGCGAATCCAGAAAAAAAAAAAAACTGAAGAGAATGAGAAAAAGGTCACAAAGCGCTTCAATACACTAATATACCCTGAAGTGATGCTTGAGCAGCAACGAAAACAAAAAAGAAAATGCGGCTGACAGATGGAATTTCGGGAAAACGCTTCTCACGCGACAGAAACGCGCTTTTATCTGTCTTTATGCCTAGAGATTGAGTCTGTGTGGGGAGTGTGTGTGTGTGTGTTTGTGTGTGTGTGAGGGGTGTTTTGGGCCTTTGCGGGTGTGACATTGTACAGCTGCTGGCCCCAACAAAACTTTTGCCGTTTCCCTCAACAGTCGGCATTGTTTCATTGCCTACTTTCAGGCAAGCTGTAATAATTTCATTCGATAATTTTCTTGTATCTACTTATGTAGTTTGCCCAAGTAACAAATTATGCGCAAACAGACAGACAAAGACAAGAGAGAAGAGTGTGAGGGAAAGCAGCTCATGCGTTTGTTATTCATTGAATTATTATGTTATGTAATTGCCTGCCCCAGAATGTATGCAACGAAAAAAAGTTAAATCGTCACAAAGTGCCACAATATTGCCTGGAAATCCTAGTGTGTGTGTGTGTGTGTGTGTATGTGTGTGGTTGTGTAAGAGCCCATAAATATTTTGACAGTTGAAAAAAGCCAAGGCCAGACAAAGATAGCATGGGAGAAGCTGCAGGTAAGAGTGAGGGAGAGGAAACGCAGTGTCAGCAATATTTTTGGACGAATGCTCATCTGTCCAGGTTGATGTATGCTCATCACAGACTTTCATAAGCTAACCGCGACTCCTATATATATATATATATATATATATATATAGGGTGTCCCTTATTTGATCAAAGTCAATATTTTAAAACGCATACGGGCTAGTTCTGTTCATTAGGTCTAAAGCACTCAGAAATAAATTTTTACCTTAATCGGAGTATGATACCGTGCCGACTGGACGGAAAATTTTAAAATTATATGGGACAAAAAAAATTTTTTTATTTTTTTTTAATTTTTTTTTATTTTGTTTATTAGGTCCTAAAGAACTCAAAACCAAGTTTTCACCTTAATCGGAGTACGAGAACCCATTCAAATTTGCATCAAAACATGAAAAATCATCGAAAAATGTATAATCAGTGTTTAAACACTGGTTTTTGATGTTTCGATGCAAATTTGAATGGGTTCTCGTACTCCGATTAAGGTGAAAACTTGGTTTTGAGTTCTTTAGGACCTAATAAACAAAATAAAAAATAAAAAATTAAAAAAAAATAAAAATTTTTTTTTGTCCCATATAATTTTAAAATTTTCCGATCCAAGTCGGCACGGGTTATCATACTCCGATTAAGGTAAAAATTTATTTCTGAGTGCTTTAGGACCTAATGAACAGAACTAGCCCGTATGCGTTTAAAAATATTGACTTTGACCAAATAAGGACACAACCCTAATATATATACATACATATAAACACGTGTATGTGTACACAAAACAATTTGCTACAAAATCCCTTCAGCGCACACCAACACACACACATTCATAAGCGCACACATACACAGAAAAAAAAGCTCGGGACTTCGAGATAAAATCAATCCAACTCGGTGTCAGAAGTTCGGTAATCCCGAATTTTCTTAAATCAAGTACGAAATGCTTGATTCAAGTATGGCTTTTTTAATTTCTTCTCTGCAAGTATTTTGTTTATAGGGACTCTATTAAAAAGATGTTTTCAGTCAAATCAAATGTCTTAAGATTTTGTTTTATTATTTTAATGTTGAGTCGTTGCCATTTTATTTGCTTATTTTGTTAATTTAACAAAAGTACTCTGAATACATACTTACAGAAATACATACATTCTAAAATCAAGAATTTTAAACATGAATTTTAGTATGGATTTATTTTTTTCTGTGTAGAGACTCAGCTCACGGCAGAGGTTTGCATTGTATGTCACAGATACACATTCATTGTATACACATAAAACTTACTAAATGTGTGTGCTTGTGTGTGTGACAAAAGCATGCCTCAACCAACACACACACATACACATTCTTAGCCATGGCAGCTTCCTGCCATTGCCTTTTAAAGCTCTGAAGCCGCCTAAATGCTAAAAATTCCTCAAGTTTTCGTCCACATCGATTTTGCATTTTCGTGTTACGTTGCCACACGCCCCGCCCCCCTTCCCCACCATTCGCCACCCTTCACCCGCAGTTTCCTCCCTAGCGAATGCTTCGTAATTCTTTCAATATTTTTGGGCAGGGGCTGTCAAGCTAGTTTGGGGTATTTGTTTTTTTTTTTTTTTTTTTTTGCCTTAGGTCGGTCAGGATTTCCCTGAATGACCCAACTCAGACCCTGCCAAATGATTGACTGATGGAATGATTGGCGATTACGTAACATTTTACGTTGCTGTCCCTTTGGGAGAACTCTACAAATAGCTCAATATTGTGCTATATAATATAAATAGTTGATTTGTTTGTTACGAGTCAAGTCTGTTTCAAATGCTGATCAAAGTTGCAATTGAGCTTTAATGGTTTAAATTAAATTACGCATATTCTAAGCTTAAAGTGAATTGTTATATAATTTAGCTATTTATTTAGTCGTTATTGCGTTTATTAATCCTTGGAATTTTGTTTAAGTGTAAATAATATAAATAAAATGTTTTAATTAATGGGAGTGTGGTAGATCTTTGCTGTTTGTGGGATCGGATAAGGCTGTGAAATATGTTTGAATCTACTGTGATGTCCACCGTTTTTTTTTTAATTTTATTGACGCTACAAACTCTGTCACTTAAGTCTCATTGTGGCATCATAATGTGAATATTTTCAAGAACTTTTTAAACCTTTTTGTTATCCTCACTTTCTAAGCTGGACTTTATAGTTTCTTAACTTATTCTTAAGTTATTGCCTCACAGTTGTTATAAGCTGGCGATTTAGCATCAGCTAATGTCATTATTATTGTAGACTATAAGAGAAAAGGGCATTCTTTTGTTCCTTTCAAGGAAAAATCTCAAGTTACGTCAACTGCTTTTTCCATGCTACTAAGTAGCTCCCTCTAACAGCTCTAATAAGCTTGTGATTAAGTATCAGCCAGTCTCATTGCGACTTAAGATGCATAAACATATTGCATTCTTTTGTTGCACTTCGCCTTGGACTGCTGCACATGAATCTTGTAAACTTTCAATGCGAAACTTTCGCAAAAACTTTGCCATAATGAAGAGAGTTCTATTATGAGTTTTATTAAGCCCACTTGCTAGCCATCTCATTTTCAAGCACAACAGTAAAACTGTTTATTATCTGCAGACATATAAATCTTTAAAATTTTGCCAAAAAAAAACAACGAGCAACATTTTTCAAATTCATTATTCTTCGCTGAACTTTAACCTATTTCATGAAATGTGTCCAATAACGGCATTGAGCAGGAAAACTAATTGAATGAAATCAAATATGAAAATACGTTGTGGAAATTCATTTTGATTTTGATAAAAACGAAATGAAATCATGAAGAATTTTCCAAGCGAAAACACAAAACTTAATGAGTTTTACAATATACCGATGAGAGCTGCTTCTGACTTATCTCAGCAGCTGTTGTCCCATTCCCTCTTGCAAGGAGAAAAATAGGGAAAGACAGAGAGAGAGAGAGGGAGAGGAAGAAGGTTAGAGACTTCCTCTGTTTCAGCTAACAAACTGTCCATCAAAAGGTCGAACAGTCTTCAAGTGAACTACAACGTCAACCCCATCATCAAATTGATTTTGTGGCTTTGTGGTAACATCTACGTCTCCGTCGCTCTCTCTCTCTCTCTAACACACTCTCTGTCTCATTTGACCTTGTTGTTGTTATTGTCGTTGTCGTCTTTGAGTTGTTAACTTTAATTTCGATTGGATATTTGTGTTCAACAGTGCCTTTAAAGCTAAAAGCCAACACAGCACGCACAATAAATTAAGCAAATTTATGGCTAGCTGCCCTTATCTTCTCTTCTCACCCGAAATTATATCCTCCACACCCTCAATTTGCTCTCTCTTTCTCTCTCTCTCTCTCTCTCCCTCTCTCTCTCTCTCTCTCTCTCTCTCTCCTCTCTCTCTCTCTCTCTCTCCCTCTCTCTCTCTCTCTCTTCCGCTTTCTGTCTCGTTCGCTCTCCCTATCGACTTCATTGCTTACCACTTTCGCGTGCCAATGGCTCCGAACGGAATCTATTGGCTCTGCCTTCGACCCATTCACACTGTTTAACAAACTTGAAGTTCTGTTTCTGCATACCTAAATTAGCATTTATTTATCTTGAGATATTTGTTTAAAACAGGGATTAAAACATTCACCGAAACCGCAACCTTTAACAGACTAAAACCGATTGAAATTTAAAACCGTAACTGAAACCGTAACCGAAAAAAATGTTCACTTGACCGAAACCTTTAAACCGAAACTCTGTAAACCGAAATAACCAATTAGTAACCGTTTCATTTATAGGGGTTAATTTCGGTTTTTCATGAATTAAAAAAAAATTGATTTTCTGTTTTATTTTTCATTTTGATTTTTGATTTTAATTTTTAATGTTTAATTTTTTTTGTGATATTCATGATCGAATCTTTATAGCACTGAATAAGCGCAAATAAAATAAATTTGTTAATGAAATAAAAAAATTTTTAAAATGTAAGTAAACTACATCAAATGAAACATTAAGAAAGAGATGCCTTTTTGATTATTATTATTAGACTTTTACCTCGTAAAGAGGTTTTTTATGGGTAGTAATAAAACACGTGATTTACTTTTTATTTGAGTAAGCCTAGTCTGTTTGAAAACACAAATCTTATAATTTAAATTTAAACAGTAGAATGAAAATTTTAATTTTTTTAAATGTTTGTATTCGATTTATTTGAAATCTTTATCTCAAAGTTTTTCTCAACTTTCAATATTTGTTAAAGGATCAAATTGTCAAAGAATATCTGATATATGTATTTCAAGCATTTCTTTTGTTTTTTTCTCGAATATTTTTCACTAGCATTGCAATGAAATTTGTCATTTTCATTGCCATTTCACTTTTGTCTTGGCAAATACTTATTTTGTTGTTTAGTCTCGCATTGTGATTATATTAAATATGTACTTGGCCTGATGCTTGTCGCACTTAAATTTTGCTTTTCCTTTAGTTTTGGCTTTGACTTTAGCCAGCCTTTTATGTTATTCGATTGTCGCGTTACCTTTAAGCTTCAAGCTACTTCTTTTCCCCTTTCTCCTTCTCATTCTCCCAGACTAAGCCCTTGTCCCCGGCAGCAACTTAAACCGCCCCTTCAACGTAAGGCTTAAATAAGCTTAAGTAATGTGCGTTGCGCTGCTCGAGGAAAGCGTCTAGAATTTCAGTTCAGCTCTGTTGTGTTCGTTGGCTCATTTCATTTAGGAGTACGCGCTGGTATTTCATTATTAATGGAACTTTGATTAAATTGCAAGGCAGCCTCGTTGTGGCATATAAAAAATTTACGATGACAAATTTACACAAATTAGTGAAAGAAGCCGCCAGACGCATCCGGCAATGAATTCGGTCAAAACCCAATCGTAACTCGTCCTGCAATTAAGCTCCATGGCAAACAATTGCACAAAAGTAAATTAATTCCAGGTTCTGCTGATGGCATATTAGATTTGTGTTTGACACAAAATGAAAGGAAAAAAAAAACTTTGTATTCATTTTTAAATTATACTTAAATGCAATTTATTGTATTACATTTGCCCAAGCTGAACATAAAGCGATAAAAATATTTTAAATGACCTATCGATTATTGATCCTTTTCTAATATGCGCAAAATTGTATGCAATTTTTTTTATTTTATAGTTTTACTCATAGATTCAAATATTTTTAGCAAAAATAGACAAATAGATAGACAAATTGAAATGACAGTAAAATTTATTAATTTGAATCATAAATATTATAGCCGCATAGAGTTGTCTGAAAACCGATCAATAAGAGGGTCAGGTAGTCGTCTATAATTATTGAGCTTTGGCTTTGGCAAACTCATAAAAGCCTCGACCTTATCCATTTCTTTGCGCTTTTGTTATTTTAATCTGTAATTGCCAAGAGGCGTGGCTAACACAGATGCACTGCCGCCAATGTTGGCCGAATGAAAATGAGCCCTGGCACCTGGCTGAAGGTCAAAATTAAAAATACTAAAGTTAATTTAAATTGACTTTGATGTGAGCAACAAAAACAAATACCTTTCAGTAAGTGCAATTTAATCTACGGAGTAGAAATTGCGGAGAACGCTAAAACAATGAAAAGATATAAAATCAAAATTGCACAAATTTAATGTGACGTCGCTGTTGTTAATTTTAATATCAACTGGCGATTGCCATTTTCTGACCTTGACGTTAAATTAACTTATTTTCTACTAAGCGGACAGGCAAGCGTCAATTGTAAATTAATGGCTTTGTTGGCAAAGTTGGCCAATATTGTAGATATAAATGTGCCGTAATTGCTCTGTTGCCCCCAATAAATAATAAATATTCACATTTATATATTACATTCCATCTGATAAATGTAAGAGTTTTTCTACATTAATTTGTATTTATGATATGCAGACTGCCAGCTTCGTTTTGATTTTGACATATTTTGTTAAAAAATTAAAAATATCACTGCGGACGGCAGTCCGCGCTAGTGACGAAAGCAGCACGAAGGGTGCGAAAGACGACTAGCATATAAATTAAGATTGAGAATTCTGGCACGGACAATTAATTTGATAATGGAGCATGGAAATGTTTTCGTCACTAGACTTTTAACTCGTAAAGAGGTTTTTTTATGGAGTTTAAATTGTTGTGTAATTGAATGCTACCCCCAGAACTATTTTGATTACAAAACAAAAAGGATAACTTCGATAAATATCTAAAGTTCATCAAGGCAAAGACAAATTGAGTGAATGTGTGTGATTAATAAATATTCAATAGTACATATCTCTGTATCTGAATGTATATTTGACAGACTTTTTTACGGTGTACAGTTAAAATAAAAAAAATTGGTTATAAATTAAAATAAATTTCACAACAAATACAATCATGCAAATTAAGTAAATGGTGAATTTTTAGAATTTGTTGTATACATATATTGAATGGATTTTATCTGTCATATGTATATTAAAATAAATTCTTCTAAAGTTTATTAAAATAAAATAACATTTTTCGTTTTATCTTTATAATTCAAGTCATTTTCTTCTTTCCAAGCTGTTTTCTTAGCATACAATAAATACAAATTGAGCTCCATTGTCGTATTTGTACAAATAAATACTTAACACTTCCTTTTTTTTTGTTTTCGATAGTAAAGAAATATCATCGACAGCAACTTTTTGGCATGAATATCCCTAAATAAAATGAAAATAATAAATTCAGTGTGCACTTGTTTTTGACATATTAATCTATTCTATACATTTAGTAAAAATAACTTTTGGGTACTGCAAATTCATTCAGGTCTCTACATACACAGTACATATTTGTATGTTTTTTATTCACTTTGAGTATTTCAACCATTGAAAGTCTGTCATAGCTCACAGCTTTAATTGAAATATATTTCCTAAATATTATGTATGATAATCATAACTCTTGACGTACATATGTATGTATGTGACCATCCGTTAGTCACTTCTAACTTTCTGTTAACAACATTTAATTAAAATAAATTTCTTAATAAGGATTATTACTTTTATTTGGAAAATAAATTGCATAGTAAAGGAAATGCATTCAGTCGATGCGAAAAGCCAATTAGGATTTGATAAATCTGTGCATGCACATCAATAAATAAAATTGTTCATCGAATTTATTCGTTTGATATACATATGCTGGCGGCTGTTTAAAGACAACCCCCCATCCCCACCTCGATCCCCTCGCTCTATCTCTTAAACATTTCCATATTCATTTCCATCGCCAATTTCTCTTTCTCTAATTCAACCGACTGCGTTTAATGCGTTCAACATTTATTTTATTTTCTGTATGTGTGTGTGTGTGATTTTTTAAGCATTTTAAAAATTTCAATCCCTATGTCAAGTGCTTGTAAATGAGGCTGAACGCTCCACAGCGTCGACACCCTTTGGGATTCATCAGTTTCAGACTCATTTCACAGAAAGTCAACTTGATATATGGCTAATGATGTTGACAGCATAACGAGTAAAAGTTACAACAACAATGAAATATATATAAAGAGTGCATAAATAATATGTATAACCTTTGCTAACAATGGTGTCCTTGTAGCTTTAGTTGACTCTCTGCTGATGCTGATGATGCTGCTGTTGATGCTTTTGAGCGCTGGGCGTTCTGCGGTGGGCGTGGCAATCAACGCCAGCTTAAACATGCGCTTATTGCAGTTTTTGCATTTAAAGGGACCACGCCGAGTGGCTTATACAATGCTTATTCTCATTTCCTATGCGTCCCATGTACTATGTATGTATGTAAGGCAAAGCTGAAATCGATTTTTCGATGATCCCATTTTTGTTTTAATATTAAATTGCATAACCTAATAAGAAGAATTGCAGCTATAATTAGAAATTTACAAACTGATTAAAGATAAATATTGACTTTTTTTTTTAATTATCAATGGGTCTAAAGTTAATCAGAGCAACATATTTTATACAGCAAATTGCTAAAAGATCAATATTAATATCTTAGAAGAAATTTAATACTTCTTGGGCCGTGTTTCAATGAAAATGTAGATTTTATTTAAGATATAGTTTTAAATTTGACATTAATTTTAATATATTTATTGTCAAAGTTCATTTAAGCAAACCATCGTTAAACTATCAAAATACAAATACTTTTTACATCTTTTATATTTAACAATTAAATCATCGGTATCTTTGACTATTTATTGACAGTAAAAGCAATCCATATTTGACTTTGTTTCCCTACAACAAAATCTTTTGGAGCTAATACAAAGAAAACAAATCCATTAGCTAATTAAAGAACATTGCATTTAAGCATTGAGAGTGAAAACGTGGAATTTGCAAAGTTTCGAAAATATTACAGACTAGAAAGTAATAAGAAGTTACTATAGTATGTATGTAAAGATTTTGTGACTGTCACGATGAGTATGCACATTGGGTGCGGGTATCTTTCTAGTCGGATCTGTGTTGTTTTTGTTGCCAGTTGCAAGTTGCGCAATGTTTGCGCTGCGTATGCAAATTGATTTTGCTGTGCTGTTGCCCTGTCATTGATTTTAAGAATGACCAACAAACTAAGCAAATCAAGTGTGCTCTCCGCTTAAGTACTCGCTATCGAATACTTAAATAATCCAATGCGTAATTAAAGCCAGGCCAATTGATTGCACTCAGTCCCTTAAATCAAATCAAATAAAATCAAATCAAATCAAATGAAATTGATTTGCATTTGCATTCGCATTTGCATGGAAATTATGCAACGATGCAGCAACAGCTGTTCGATGGCACAACTTTGGCAACAAGCCTCACAATAATTGAAATGTTGCAACCCCTTCACTTTGACGGCAATTACTTAAAGTGCAACAGCGACAACTGCAGAAACTCTACGAAGTCTGTCAAGTGTCAGTCTGGTCAAAGCACAAGCTGAAAGTCCCAGCACCTGTTCTCAGAATACTATACGTAAGCAATATTTATCTTCCAGCTTTTCAATATCAATTCACAGGGCAAACGTTTCGTAATTCACGGTTCTGACTGTGCACACTTAAAAAAAAATTAGAAATGAAATTTACGTGAAATTCAAGTGGATGAGATTTCTGTGGCATACCTGAATATTCATTATTTTTATTTTTAATTACATTGGTGAAAATTACAGAAACTACAATTTAACGTATTAAACTGAAATTAAAAAGTGGATTAAATTTATATTTTTGAGTACTTGACACTATGTTATTTAACTCTTGAACCAACCTCATATTCTACTCCATTCGAGTAATTAATGCATTTTAAAACAAATTTTTTACTAGGAAATAAGCATTAGCTGAGATTGATTCGTAATCATTGATACTCGTACTCTAGCGATAGCTGCATCCTTGATTCCTTGCCATCCTTCAATCAGAATAATTATAGCACTTTAAAGTACGTTCCGCATCAGTCATCACGTCATCATCATTATCACGTTTTACCCACTTTCAAATCAAAACCCAAACCATCTCGTCATTAATGAGTCGATTTTGGAGGGAGTTTGGGATTTTGGGTTCCTGGCAACAGCATCGACATCCAAAGAATCAATTAGCATTGCGCGATGTGATTCTCTCTTATTCAGTACCTCTTCTACCTCTCTTTCTCTATCTCTTTCAGTGTATATATAATTCATTTCATGGTCAAAGTTCACACTTCATAGTTTTCGCCTTTCCAAATGCACGCACTTAATTATGCAGCTTGTTAGTGCCACAAAATTAACACAAAAAAATGAGGTAAAAATGACGGGAAAGTGAAAAACTGAAAATCGGCAAAGCTGGATAGCACGGCCACAGCTGGTAGCCAAAAATATTATTATATGTATGTATGTATAGTATACATATTATATATACTCAGTGGTTTCTTTTTCGTTGGCGCAAACTGTGCCCGAGGCCAACAACTGTCCAGCTGGTTTTAAAATGGCAGACGGTATGATGATGAGGATGAGATGTGAGAAGTTGTGCGAGTTGCATCTGTTGTGTTGCCCTCGAAGAAACAATGAAAGAGACAGGGAGAGAGTGAGAGAGAGAGAGAGATTGAAGCCAAGTTTTGTGATGTGTTAAGCATGTGGCATGTGGCAGAGAGGCATCACTCTAACATATGCCAACACAGTTTGCCGCAGCTGAAGAGTTCAGCTTATCCTAGCAACAGTTTTGCACTTTTAGCCTGCAGCTGAATTAACGCAAGTTTTTACCTGTTTCCAGTTTTGTTTCCGTTTACAGTTTCGACCGCAACTCGCGAGTTTTATATGCTGAATATGAAGTTACGTTAAGTAACTGCAATACAGATTATTCCATTATGATATCATAATAATAATAATGATAACAAGTATGTATGTATATTATGAAAAGCATTCATTAAGTGTTGCAAGTATCAATACATTTTACATACACTTTTCTCAACATTATTTTCCAAAGAAACTTCAACTAGTTTTCTTTGCTATATCTATGCGTATTTAACGATTTGAGCATCTCTAAATATTGATTAGTTTTATATAGATTGAGTCATGAGGCGCTTCTCAACAATTTTATAAATTATTGAGATTATTAGATATTTAATATGTGTTGGTTTTTGATGCACTTTCGCTTCTACAATCTCCACAAAGATTTGTCAATTGCTTTTAAAGTTTAACATGTATTGTTTTCATTAGCGCTTTAACATGGAAATTCTTTATTTAATCAATTAGTTGTAAATCTCTTGTTACCAATAGAAACTTTTCTGGGACTTTAACCAGTTTTCAATGTCTTGCTGCCACTTTTGTCATTAGCTGTAACTTTTGTAAATACTTAAAAGATTTAACAACAGTTGTTAAATTAATTTTGCTCTTGAAATACGATTCGTTGGCTAGAGTCTCTTTACCCTAAAAAGTCATTTAATGTGGTTGGTAGCTGTTTGGCTTGCTTGCTGTTTCCATAGTAAAGCCCAAAAAGCAACGCCGCGAAGTATGCAACAACTTTTAAAATGTGCAAGAGAAACAGAAGGAGAGAGAGAGAGAAAAGCAGTGCGAGAGAGAGAGAGAAGAGCAAGCGAGTTTGAGTGTAGTTCGAGTTTCAACAATTTTCAGCAGAGTACACAACGCGTTTTAATTGTGTGTTAAACAAATTTTGTGTTTCATAGCCAAAAAAAAAAAACAAAACAAAATAAAACGAAAAGAAACGAAACGAAAGGGGAAAAGAAGTCAACGCCAGTGACAGCATCTATTAAAGCAACCCGATCCCAACGCCGACGACAACGACAACATGTCTGGCAACGCCAGTGACAACAATGGAGCAGCAGCTCCAGGCGGCAGCCACGCCCCACCGCCCCCACAGTATATAATAACGACACCCAGCGAAGTCGATGCCGACGAGGTGCGTTCCATGGCTGATTTGGAGCTGAGTTCGCCGGGCGATGACAGCGTCTTTGGTTCAATTTCGGAGCACCAGCAGTTGCTGCTAACACAACAGCAACAGTTGCTGCAGCAGCAACAGACAAAGCTATCGCATAGCCAGAAATACACTCAAACATCGAGCACGAGCAGCACGAGCAGCAAACTTGCCACACGCTCATATTCAGTGACGAGCAGCAGCAGCAGCAGCGGCGCGATGGCAGCAACAGCCGCAGCGGCAACCACCAGCTCACCGCAACTGCTGCTGCAACAGCAGCAGCTGCAGCAGCACAGTCAGCAGAAGATCATGTCGAGCAGCACACGCAGCCAGAGTCTGCAGTCGAGTGCGATTGTGGGTGGCGAACAGAGTGGCGGACACATGCTGAGCACTGCGGCCGCATTGGCGCAACAATTGAAGGCACAATCCTCGACATCGATCATCACCAGCGAGCAGAGGAGCAGCCTCAGCAGCAGCAGCACCACTCGTTACATGAGCTCCTCCAGCTCCACAGCACAGGCAGCCAGCACGTCCTTAACTTCAACTTCAGGCGCAGCCACCGGCATCAAGTCCAAGTTTCAAAGTTTCCTGCAACAGCCGGACTCTGGTCACGGGTTCCTCACGGCCCACCAGAAGCATGTGCGGCAATTTGTGCGCTCAACGTCGGCACATTCGGAGGCGGCGGCCAGCATGACACCGGTGAGTGGTGCAAGGCCGGAGAAATGCATACGCAGCGCCTCGACCCAGATCGATGATGCTTCGGCTGCCAGCGGAGATGCGACATTGGGCGAGGGCAGCAACGGCAACAGCGGCAGCGGCAGCATGCAAGTGTCCATGTCCAAGCTGGGACTGCAGCAGTCCTCGTCCATTCTCATCTCCAAATCGGCCGAAACGATCGAAATGAAGAGCAGCTCCTCCACCTCGGCCGGCATGCGCACCCAGCTGACCCTCAGCGGTGGCTTCCTGGCACCGCCCAATCGAAAAATCACCATCCTTAGTCCCATCCACGCACCGCCGGGACTCCATGATATGCTCAAGCGGGCCGGACGATCCCCATTGTCGCCGCGCATCAGTTTTCCGGGCAGCGAGGCGGATCTCTTTGGGTGAGTTTGAAATACCTCAGCATTGAAATCTCTCTGACATTCATTTTTTGGACAAGTGCCTCAGTCATGCAATATTTTCCCCTCTGTAGATTTTTTTTATTTTTGTTTTTGTTTAGATTTAAAATCTGTTCTGGGGGACATTACTTTCGAATTCCTTCTAAGGCACTTTAAATATTCAGGCCTCTTCCGGTTTTCACTTTTTACTTTTTAGCATTCAGTGATATGCATTTATTCACTTTAAATTTTGACTGTATTTGAAAATGATCGTTTTTCGTTTTATCGGACTCAAAGTCATCAACTCAAAGTGATATCAATCCGCTGAATATAGCTTGAATGGTATTAGAGCAGGTAAAAGAAACTCAATTCCGACAAATCTTATCGAAAGTGAAATTCGGAACAGGCCTGAATTATATACTAATCTCCTCCAGAGTAACTCCAGTATTGATTCAAAATATAACTTACAAAACATAAAAATTGTCTCCATTTAAAAAAAAATGGTTAATATTGTTGGTTTGCTACCCAAATATCTTATAAATATTACTGTAATTTAATTCAAGCATTAAAAAAGTATATATTCAAAGATAATCTATATTACTAGGACTCAAGTTAAATTTTAATTGTATTAATTAGTACTCAATGAGTACTACTCATTCTGTTTATCTAATCTTATATTTCCTAGATATGTATCTTATTATATGACTGCGATATCATTTTTACCCACTTTGAAACTAAATTTCTCTTAAAAGTATTAAAACTATTAATATTTTCCCCTATGATATGTATGTACAAGAGGTCAGCACGGCTGCATTCAAACTTGAGCGTCTCTGAGTACTCGTGAGTTTGATTCAGTTCCCTGAATGAAACAAATTCAAAGATCCGATTCTCATCGAATAAATACTAATTTTTGACATTAATTTGAGTACTCAATATGAAGCGGCATCGAGTGAACAAGAAACGAGTGAAATGAATGGAGCAAAGATTTTCATAGCACTCAGAACACAACTCTGTTTTTTAGACCCCGTATTTAAAAAAAAAGTTCAAGGGTCATGTTCAGAATATGCATGTGGGATGGTTCCCTACATTCTGACCAAATTTGGTAGCCATCTGACCAGTATATCATATAGCTGTTATAGGAACGATCAGTCGAACATCAAGTCTTAGCATGAACAACTTTTTTATTGTTCAAGATATCTGAACCAATAGCATTTATTTAATTTTATTTTAAGCAGAGTTTGCTTTTCCATAGTAAGCACGGGGTCTCCGACAGTCGAATATGCTCGACTGTAGCACCGTTCACTAGTTTAATAATTTATATGTTACAGTTAATATTGTTACTATGTAACATATGTGTAACTAAAGAGAATATCTCTTCCGATGGTTTCCTTAACTCTTACTGTTTGACTCCCTGAGGTGGATTAGTTACTCTTTAAAGGCGTCAGAACATAAATATTTGGAATAAGCTGGCTAATTTCTAAGCTGTCGAAATAGACAACTGAATTTACAGTAACTCTCTCAGCTTAAATATTTCTTTTTATATTTTATCCCAATTAACACTGTCATATAACTGAAATTTTGTCTATCTCTCAAGTCATTAAGAACGTCAACTGAATCAACTCACAATTAATACATAAATTAAACTTCTTAAAGGTCTGCTTTTATATCCCTAATGCTAGAAGGGATTGTTCGGTTTCGAAGCTAATTAAATTTTGCATAGAAGAAGTTAAATTTCGATGTTTATGAATTTAACAGCTCATCAGTTTGGCACAAAATCGCTTAATAAACTCACATTGTTTGTATACGAAAATAACATCAACATAAGAGAGAGGGGACAAAAATCAACAAGAGCAATGACAATCTTTTGATTAACAACATTGTAAAACTGTCGCTCCCTTTTTTGGCCTCCAGCTAATGAGCTTGTTTATATCCGTTGTCCATGTCCATGTCCATGTCCACGTTCCTGTTTATCTTGTTATTGTTGCTGTTGTTGTTGCGATTGTTGTTGCTGTTCATGTCCATGTCAGCAGCTGCGTTTTAAATCGTATCCGAAATTTGCCTGCAAAATGTGATCATCCTATTGTTAATTGTTGTTTTCTTTTCTGTTTTTTTTTTTGGCTTTTTTTTGACGCATTCAGTTGGCAGTTCGACAGTTGTCATCAGCGCTGAAGCGACCCGATTGTTCGTCTCTCTTTTTGGCCGCTGTCAAAATGCCAAAATTCTTTGTCATAGTCGTATAATTAAATTTAAATGTTTTCGTTGCGAGGCCTGGCAACGACACTGACAACTTACAGATAAGGCTAGACAGAGACAGGGAGAGATTAAGAGAAAGTGAAAGAGGAAAGAGCGAGGGTGAGAGAGAGAGAGGGAGAGGAATGTAGCGACATTTAAATATATTAATAACAGCAGCTAGGCTCTTAAATTTATAATGAACCAGTCGCATTCACAACAACAACAACAACAACATCCACAACATCCACAGCAACAACAATGGCAATGACAACTGAAAATCGTCTGCGTGCGTTAACAATTATTGAAATTATCCTGCAGGAACCTGTCGACAGTTTATCTGATAAATGCTTGTACTTATCATAATTGAAAAGCCAATATAAAAAGAAGAGCGAACAAAAAATACAACTGCGCACTTTAAGTATGCGCTTGACTAGCAAATACCCTGTAAATCACAGTCAGTCACTCTGTGCACTTTAAAACTAACTGCATTATTTGCAAGAATCTTTTGTTTTTTTTATTATTACTTCATATTCTTCTGCATGATAAGAGAACTGAAAAATAAATAAATTTTTTGAGTCTTTAGGTTATAAAACAAATGAGACATTTGTG
>JBAMBJ010002022.1:0-58277 GCA_037043495.1 Drosophila recens
GGTTGCCCATATTCGACGGAGCCATCTGGCAACTCCATAACTTTTGACAGAGATGTCAGATCGCTTAATGACATACCGCGTTTGAAGCGTCAGTCCAAGCTGATTTTTACCATGGAACAATACACGCCACGCGAGCGCTCTGAAATAGTTGAAATTTACATTCAACAGAACAAGTCAAGATGACGAGCAATTTTGGAACAAAATTATCATGTCCGATGAAGCCAATTTCACATTAAATGGGACCGTAAATAAGCAAAATTGCCGTATTTACGCCACTGAAAATCCTCAGGAGATTGAAGAAGTGCCTCTTCATGACGAAAAAGTCACAGTTTGGTGCGGCGTTAGTGCGAAAACGGTCATTGGGCCGTTTTTCTTCCAAATTTAAAATGGCCATGCTGTTACCGTCAACCAGGAGCGTTATCGCGACATGATGACCAATTTTGTGGTTTACGTTAACAAGCCAAGGACCGTAGAAGAGCTCAAGGACAACATTCGTGAAGAAATAGCCGCTATTCCGGCCGAAATGTTGGCGAAAACGATGGAAAATGCTGCAAAAAGGGCACAATACGCCATCAACGCCAGAGGCGGCCATTTGAGAGATATCATATTCAAAAATTGATGTAAACAAATCTACTTGGAACAAATTAAATGATTAAGATTGCCAACCATCAAATTTTTATTTTTTTCTTTGATTTTTTTAAAAAAAACATGGGTCCGTCGAATATGGGCAACCCTGTATATATTTGATCAGCATCAACAGCCGAGTTGGTAGAATGCCAGAATACAGGGTGACCAGAAATAACGGAGACAAACATTTTTAACTATAATTTTACTAAACGAGAGAAATTTAGCAAAGCAACAATTAGTAACGATAGAGTGGATCACTAGTCGTAAGATTCTCAGCCGGTTTCGAAATGGTCTCCTCCAGCTGCCATGCACAGGTCCAAACGTGATTTAAAATTGTAGGCCATGGGCCGCAGGTCCTCGGGAGACAGTCGGTTCCATTCCAAGAGCAGCGATTGCATCAGCGCCTCCAAACTTTTGTGAGGCTTAGCACAGGTCCTGGCCTCCAATATCGACCACACGCTGTAGTCCATCGGGTTGAGATCCGGCGAGTAGGGTGGCCATTCAGCAGACGAGATAAAGTCCGGAAAATGGGTCTTGCACCAGTCTTGTGTCATTTTCGCCTTGTGGGCCGGCGCGGAGTCCTGTTGAAATGTCCAATCCGCATCGCCGAAGTGCTGTTGGGCCCACGGAATTACCACGGCGTCAAGAATGTCTCGGCGGTAGACTTCCTGGTTGATTTTAACCCCTTGATCCACGAAAACCAGTGGTGTCTTGCCGCTGGCGCAAATTCCGCCCCAGACCATAACGGACTTCGGGTTTTGGCGATGTTCGACGATTCCCGACGTTCCTGGAGCCTCTACGGACCAGATCCTGTCGTTTTGGTGGTTGTGGGCCTGCTCGATGGTGAAGAGCTTCTCATCCGTGAAAAGGATGCGCTCCCATCGCTGACCTGCGGCCCGACGCTTGAGTTGGCGGCATCTTTGCAGTCTCACGCGCTTGTTCTCATCCGTGAGGAGCTGAACTTTTTGGAGCTTGTACGGCTTGAGTCCAAGGTGCTTCTTAGCCATTTGCCGAACAGATTCACGTTTTATCCCGGTCTCATGGGCAATTTTCCTCATGGAGACCCTCGGATTTCGCTTAACGCGCTTTCGGATGATCTGACGATTGGCAGAAGTGTCGACGGTGCTTTTTCTTCCTCTTCCCGGACGATCTCCTTCATGGCCAAGCTCATTGAAGCGGCGGATGGCCTTGGACACAGTTTGCCTAGGCACGTCAAGCAATCGAACAATTTCGCATTGACGTTTTCCTTGCCGAAAAAGCTCTAAAATTGCACTACGTTTAGTTGACATTATTATTCCACGAGAAAATTAAAGAGCAATGAATCAAAAATTTTGGCACTGGTACAAAAAAGTATGGAGAATACTATAAAATAACATTTAATTAAATCCAGTAACATACTTTTACTTGCGGATATTTCAAAATTTGTCTCCGTTTTTTCTGGTCACCCTGTATACATCGAGAATGTATATCGAAGTGATAAGTGCTCGGCAAGCAAAGCGGGTGATCGATGCTCGAGTCTCGGCATTGTCGATGCAAATGATTTTTAATTATTTAATATTTTTCGTTTATTTAAATTATCAATCTTATGCTAGAGATACGCGCCCGTGCGCGAGTGGTCGTGGGTTCGATTCCTTGTTTGGTAAACCAATTTTTTGTTTGTTTTTTTTCATAATTCTTATTTTTAATAAGTTTTTAAAATTTAAATATGCCATGAAAATCGGTTCGAATAACTTATTCATATTATTCATATACACTAGTCGGCATATTTATTTTGACAACATTTAAAGTTAAATATATCCATACTTTGATCCTACTTCATGTACATTTTGGCATCAATGGAAAGGTCATTTCAATTCCGTTTGAATGATACAAAACTTTCCTTAACCCATTAAGTACCCATTGAAAATTTTGAATTTAAAAAAACGTCAATTTTAAAACTTTTTCCCTCGATTTTTTTCGAAAAATTTTTTGATGCAAAAAAATTCTTCATACAATTTAAATAGTGACTGCAAAAACAATTTTTTAAAAATCTCTTTGCTTGTATTTTTTATAATTTTTTTAAAACTGCAAAAATTGCACTTTTTGTATGAAAAGTAGGAAAAAGGGGTTAAAATAGTCATATTTTTCAATTTTAAAAAAATTATAAAAAATACTTGCAAAGAGATTTTTGAAAAATTGTTTTTGCAGTCACTATTTAAATTGTATGAAGAATTTTTTTGCATCCAAAAATTTTTCGAAAAAAATCGAGGGAAAAAGTTTTAAAATTTACGTTTTTTAAAATTGAAAATTTTCAATGGGTACTTAATGGGTTAAGGAAAGTTTTGTATCATTCAAACGGAATTGAAATGACCTTTCCATTGATGCCAAAATGTACATGAAGTAGGATCAAAGTATGGATATATTTAACTTTAAATGTTGTCAAAATAAATATGCCGACTAGTGTATGTAGCTGTCACAAAAACGATTAGTCGATATTTAAGAATTAGTATGAGAATTGGAAGGGCATCAGATCTTCGGTGTGCCAGGTATATTACTGTCGAGTGCACTCGACTGATCCGCTTGTATCTGTATGTATTCAGGATATTATTGTTAAATTAAAACAATAGGCAGATAAAATGGCAACTTCTCAGCATTAAAATAGTAAAAAAAAAACCAAAAATATTTGATTTTACTGAAAAAATTCCTAAAGAGACCCGATAATCAAAATTTTGAAAAGATGGAGTACAAAAAATCGACTTGAAACACGTATTTTTATAAAAAATGCGGGAATGCGGTTTTTTTTAGCAGCGTCGGATTGATTTTGTTCCGCAACTCAGATATTTTTTTCTGTGTAGATACATTTGTTTCACTCCTTTTTCCCCTTTCTCTCCCTCTCTTTCATTCTGTGTGTGTTACGCTTAATTTGTTGTGAACGTTGTAAAATTAAACTTGTCTGCTGTGCATTTAAAATGTCACCTCGCCGCCGTCGCTTCGCACACCTGTCGCCAAATGCTGGTTCATGTGATCCGTTAGCAGGTTGGCAGTCCCAATTGTTGGCAGTACCATGGCATGCAAACGAAAATTTTATCAGCATCAGCATGGAAATGTCGCCGCATATTAACCTGTCATCCATCACTTTTGATGCTTTAGTATCGTCGCGTTTCACCTTCAATGGCAATCGGAGCGGACTCCGGGAGGGGGTGGTATCAACGAGGGGGAGGGGGATGCGGGGGGGTGGGGTTAGCCCACCGCCAGCGTTTCCATGTCACGCAGCAAAAAGGGTCAATTCCGTTGCACGACACACAAAAGGATAACGAGCGCAATATGAGTTGGCATTATAATACAACAACAGAGATGACAACAGCAACAACAACAGCAACTATAACAGAATGACAGCGCATAACACAAAGAGAAAATAAAATGGCGTCGTCCTTGTTGCCTCTGCCTCTGCCGCTGTCTCTGCCGCAGCCTCTGCTGCTGTTGATGTCTCTGCAGTGTATGACGATAGAAATGCCAATGACGCTGACGCTGGTGACGTTGATATCCATGGTGTAAAATAAAACACAACAACAACTACAATATCGGTTTCAGTTTACAGTCTTAGCATTTTACAGTTTTCAGTTTTATTCAATAAATGTTAAACACAATTCGATTATGGCCAAATGCTGATAACATTAAGTTATATTTGCTATGTTGACCAAATGTTAAACAAAATATAATATGAAAAATATAAAATACAATTTAAATGAATAAAAATTATGAAAATTGCAACCATTTTAAATATTATAAATTACTTATTTAAAAAAAATCAGATAATCAGATTATTGTAATGACAATAAATGAATAAGCTTCATATAAGGGATCACTATATTACAATATTTACATTATTATAAGAACTGTATTCAAATAAGAAGATGAAAAATAAAGAAAAAATTAAATACATGAATATTTTTTCCCTGCCATCAAAATTAAATGACTAAATGTGTAATCATTTTAAAGTACAAATTATAATATTCCTCTGACTGATACTTATTAGAGACAAGAGAAGATACAATAAGTTTATATTAAGATTCAGTTAATTTTCAAAAAGTTTTTAAGAATTATGGAATTTGATTGAATCGAATGTTAATAAAATTTGTACAGTTTCAGAACCCCCAAATATTAGTCGATCACTTTAATCTTATGTAAATGCTGTATAAAATAAAACTAAATTTGTATTATAAATAAACTTTATATACAAATATATTTTTAGACACTTTTTGATACTCTGCAAGTTCCGTTTCGTCTTCGTTGCATGCAACATAACAAATGCTTAGTAGCAACAAGAACAACAGCAACAACAACAACAACAACAGTGGAGCCCCCTTTAAAATGGCACACACTAGAGTCCCTCCTACCCCTTTAGTCCTTTTACCCCATCTCCATTCCTCTCCTCTCATTCCTAAGCTGTGGCTTAGCCGTTGATGCGGTTGTAGATAACTTTGGCGTAGCAAAAGGCCAAGTTTAGACACTGACTGTGTGTGTGTGTGTGTTCGTTTGCGTGAGTATGCTAGTGTGGGCTATGCTGATGGGACATCAGTTTTGCCAGCATATGTGTGTGAGTGTGTGTTTGTGCTTTTGAATGTGTGTGTTTTTATGACTAAAATTGTAAATTATGTCAACTGGCCACGACCCACAGAGCTCGTTATAGTTGGAGTGCGATATCCAGAGACACACACACACACACATAGATAGTCTAACTGCTACACGAAGCTAATGAAAATTTATTGATAATAAATTTAATATGTTTTGCGGCTGCGTGTTTTATGTGCACACCAACACACACACACACACAAATATATATATATATATACATAACTTGTAGTAGAGACATATCCTTAGAGTTTTGAATATTGTATGTAATCAACATTCACCCGCACAGAAAATTGGATTGGGGTTCAGTTTCAGTTGCCAGTTGCCGGTTGCCAGTTTGGTCCTCGTTCGCTGTGCCAACTATTCATAATTAATTTATTGTAATTAAATGATAAAAGCACATTTTGTTGAGCACGATATGATAGCACTATTTAAACCTCCTGCTGTCGCATAACTATTTTCATTGATGCATTTTGTTGTTATCGTTGTTTTTGTCGATGTTGTTGTTGTTATTGTGCATGTTGCTGCCACACTTTGTAATGCGATATGCGTCAGTTGTCATTCAGCCCTGTTTTTTATACCATCAGCATCATCAGCATCATCTTCATCGAGGCAATTGAAGCCATACTCCTGGCAGTCCCCCAGTTCATCCGCCCACCCACACACCAATTTCTTCCACCCTACACTCCCCCCTCCCACGCATAACAGACAGCAGCGTTGTTGACATTTCATTGAGTCTCAAGCTCAAACTTCATTATGTCCTGCTGCGTCTGGCGCCAGCGAGGGAAGCTCATGTCGTGCCACATCCCGATGTCCCCTTTCGGGATGCGTCTCTGCAGCGCCTTCATCTTATCTCCTTTCTTCCTCTATATGTGTGTGCGTGTGTGTGTGTGTGTGTGACTTGGTCTAAGTTTGTTTGCATAACCTATTTGTATAAATATTTTGCCTTTACTTTGCTCTGTTGCTCAACTTATTTGCACGTCTCCAACGACAGCAACAACAACAGGAACAACAACCCCAACGGCAATGTGCCCTCCTCCGCCTTTCCCCCCTTTAACATTCTGATGGCCTTCTTGATGGCCTGCTTGTTGCTCTACAGCTATTGTTGTTGCTGTAAGTCTCTGGCAGCCTGTTCTCTGTTTTGAAGGTGATAACAATGTTTGTCTTTATTTCTGTAGCAAAAACTTTACTTTTAACATTTTCACTTAAACTTGCTCAACAAATTTGGTTTATTATTTTATAGTTTGGCACGTGTGTGCATGTGAGTGTGCGTGTGAAAGTGTATAAAGTGTGGATTTGTTTGTGTGTGTGTGTGTGTGTGTGTTGCTTAGCTCAGCAGTTTCTATGAAGAATATATGTGTAGTTCACTTAATTAACTGCATTTGTAGAGAGCTTAAATTCTCATACGATATTGTAATCTGATCAAAGTTCAAAGCTTAAAGCTATAAATACGAATTTCGATATTTAGACTTCAAAACTATAGATGAAATATGAAATAAAACTGTTGCAGCATTTAACCATGTTCCCTGCTCAAAAGTAAATTGAAAGTTCAAATATTTATGTAGCATACTTTCGGGCATCGCATTAAATGGCTTTTTAGACAGACAAAAGCTACTCGCTACAAATAAATCAGTCGCAACTGCTTGCTGAACTGCTTATGCAAACTCAATTAATGCCCAACAATTTGTTGACACTTCTGCACCGAGAAATTGCAAATCCCAAAGCAATTTAAGCCCCCGAAAATTAACGTGTCCGTCCGCTCAGCTATTTGATCCCCGGCAAATGCCGACAATGCAATTTACGCGCCTGTAAGCAGCTCAAGACCCAAAGCAGATGCCACTGTCAATGTGCAAGCTTGCCACTTAATGAATTGTCAAACACTTTAAGCCAATAAACGCAGTAATGGCTGCACACACAGACAAGAAACACATATTACACGCAGTTGGGTGCGTCGTGCCAGGAAAAGATACAGATACAGGTGAGGCAGAGACACAACGATGCATCGACAGACAGACAGACGCTTAGCAATTGCAAGGCGTTTAGCTGTAAAACTTGCAAAAGTTGTGTCATGCCAACACCAACTTTTACCTATACACACACGCACACACACCCACACACACACTCGAGGACATTTGTCATGGTTTTTCTTCCTGTCTTTTCTGCCAAGGCTATGACTGTCAGTGAAACTTTGCTTTGCTTTGCTCTTCTTTTGACATTCGACGGCAGCAACGGCAACTCAAGTGTTTATGTTGGCCGGAAGACATAAAAGCAAAGTGTTGCCCGCTGTCCTGTTCCTACTCCAGTCTCCGGAGCCAGTCGATAGTGAAGCAATGTCAGTGACACGCAACCGCAACAAATCCAACGGAAATCCACTTTAAAGTTGGTGGCAGCATTCGCCGTCCACTCCAGCAAACTCCTTTAGCTGCTTCGTGTCCTTGCTGCACTTGCACTTGCACTTGCAGTGCTGTCAAGTGTTGTCGAGCACGCGATGGACACACACACACACACACGCACACTCAGCACAAGACAATCACAAAAGACCAGCAAAAGACAGATTTCTAAAAAGCGTAACAGATAGACAGAGAGAGAGCGAGAGAGATAGAATAAGCGAGTGAGAGAGCTTTATATGTATGTAGACAAAGTGTTTGTCATTTTTCATTGAGCAATAATACTCGTTGCAGAACCGAACCACACTAAGAGCAAAAGCGAAAGCGAAAGTGTCTGCCAAATGGGTTTATGTGAATTGCAGCACTTTTATGGTTTACTTAAAGCCAACAGCTGCGCACAAGCTGCAGTTATGCTTATGCTTATAGCTGGCACAACCATCACAAACCATTGAACAACAAACGTCTGTCCGTCTGTCTGTTCGTCCGAGCATCCACAAAGCCATACGAGTGGCCATCGACCAGAGTATGTCCAGCATCCAAGTTTTCTGCTTTGAACAACTTTAAGAATTTATCTCTTACTTCAAGATACTACTTGAATTATTTAAGATAAAGATAACTGATTATTACCTAAATTGAAGAGTCTTTCTGTATCTTGTACTCAAGTTGCTCCATGTCAATTTTTCATATAAGTCTGAAATAAGAAAAACTTCGGATAGGAAATATGCAGATTCATGGCAACTCAAATAATTCCGGCTACTGTTTGAATTTATATACATAATATCTGTCTGAATATTTTAATATTTAATTAATTGAAAATCATTTCTCGCTTTATCTTTCTCTCTATTTCTTCAATTTTGTATTTGTTCTACCTGTCCATCTATTGAAATTTTAGCTATGAGCAACTCAACGATTATACCATTAGACACCGAAGCCACAAGCCGTTGCTATAATATGAACCATTAAATATGTAATTGAACTGTATTTGCAATTGTTTGTCTATTCAATACTCTGTACTCACTAACTAAAAAAGGTAATACATACTTTTAGCACGTGCAAGAATTTAAAGCAGTAAACTGCTTGAAATGATTGTTTTCACCACATCAAGCAGTGCATTTCCCAGCAAACGATCTGTGATCCTTTATCTCTATTGATTTATTTGAATTAATATAAAATCTTTTGTCTGTCATTGTAAACCATACTGAAAAGCTTAAAGTACAATGAAGCTTTATAAAATATTTGAAAATGGTTTACAATTTATGGCAAAGGAATTTGGTAGCATAAAAATGTGAAGCTGTGATAAAATTCCAAAGTCGTGTAAGTAAAAGTTAAATCACTTAAGCAACAAATATGCATATCAATAGAACTTTACAACAAGAATAAGGACAACAAAAGTTGAGGCAGCTGACAAGCAAATAATTGGCATAAAATGACACCAGAAATTGATTAAAAGCGGACAGCAAAAAGGAAGTAGAAGTAGAAGGAGAGCAAGCAAAGCAAAAGCAAATGAAAGAAAAGAGAAAAGTGAACATGAAATGAAATATTAAATAACATTCATTTTTTAAGGCAAACTGTTAACAAGCAACAACAGCCAAAGAAATGCGATAAGAATGCAAAAGGGCAAAGAGACTAGAGACTGGAGAGGCAGAGTGGGAGAGGGAGTGAAGCGACAGGAAATGAAAAAGGAAAACGACACGACAAAAGTTAAAAATCAATTCGTGGCAAACTGAAAGCTGATTTATGGCTGCATTTATGAAATGGCCCAAAAGAAAAGTGTTCCAGCTCCTTTTACACTGCCCACAAGTTCAACAAGCAACCATATTGAAAAAAAGTAAACACGAAAATATACAAACACACACACACAGCACACACAGATGCACACACTATTGGGGGTAACTGTAGGAAATAGAAAACTAAGTGATTGAGAGTTATAACGAGTCCAGCAAATTTACCAGAAAATTGACTTTTTCTGTTTGGAATTAAAGACGATGTCGAAGCCAAGGCGTGCCAATATATATATGTGTTTGTGTGTGTCTGTGTGTGTATACATCGTGTGTGTGTGTGTTGACTGGGCGTTGCACATGCCACAAAACTTGTCAACGTTGCGAAATTGAACTGTTTGCAACTGCGAGTACGAGTACGAGTACGAGTCGAGTCAAGTACAAATTGCAACTTGTTTTCGCCCGGCTGCATTTTGTTTTATTTTCGACAGGTGAAATAACCGCAATTACGCTGATGCTACCTCGGCGTGCAAGCCAAATAGCAAAGTGCAAGCCATAAAGCAGCGAGCGAAATGGCCAAATGGTCAAATGAAATTGCTTGAAAGAAGGAGAAAGAGACACTGGCAAAGAGTCAGAGAGAGAGAGAGATGAGGTAACATATTTGCTGTGGCAAAAAGTGCGCTTAAGTGCCGCTTTGGAAAACATTTCGTTGCATAAGCGGGCAGGGGGCAACAGGAAGCAACCCCCTTCACCCTTCACCCCTTCTCTTAGTAGTTGCCTTGTCCTTGTGCTACTTGGTCTACTCGAAAGAAAAACTAACAAAATCGGAAACGGAAGCACACAAAGCGCCAGCACCAGAGTCCGAGTCCGAGACCGAAGAGCTGAGGAACTGAACTGAGCTCGGTTGTTGGAGAAGCTGCAGGAGCAGCAGCAGCAGCATCATCATCATTGTCGCTTCGCTGCCTGGCAAACAGAGTTCTAGTAAGAGAGGAGGGAAGAAGTGAGGAAGTCAGGCAAGGGGTAACTGCTTAAAAGTCGCCTGGCGCAACAAACAAAACGGCGAAAAGTTACAAGAGTTGCCACAGAGTTGCCACTGTTGCTACAACTGCAGCTTCTTGTTGTTGTCATCTTATTTCGTCGTATAAAAAATAGCTTGCTCATTTGCTGGCCACTCAAACTGCTGTTGCTAATTTGCTGCCCCTCCTCCCATACCAGCCTCCCTCCCCGCTGTTGTTGGTAGCACCCTCGTCAGAGCCTATGGTTGACTGTTGGCTCCACTCGAATGCTTTGTTCAATTAATGAGACTCTTGACAGTTTTCTGCTGCGCTGCAACTGCCTTTCTCTTCTGCCCTCCCCTTCCTTCCCCTTTCTTTTCCTCCTCCAGCTCCAGCTCCTTGGCCATTTGATGTCCTTCTATTTTTTTTTGTGGGTGCCACACTGATTGTTGGCAATTCGAGTTGTTTTCCCGCCCGCTGCCTCCTCTGCCTGTGTTTGTAATTTATACTGTCAACTTTTTGATTTTTCAGGTCAGAGCGCACTTAATTAATAGAAATAGGGTGCAGAGGTAGGGGTAGGGACAGGGAAGGGCAGGAAGACGAGGGGGAATACAAAACGGGTAGTTTTGCAATTGAACACAAATACATGCATCTAAATTCAATTACGCAGGCAAACAAAAATCAATAGCAGAATTTTGTCGCTACACAAAGTGCTTCCCTTCCCCTTTCCCTTTTCCCGTCCTTTTTTCCTTCCCATTCTCCCTCCCCTCCTTGGCCCTTGTTCTTTTGCTGCTCGCATCGTTTATTAATTGCCGCACGTACATTGCTCATACGTCACGTTGTGCGCAAGGAGCAAAAGAAAACTGTCAGCTGTAATTAGCACAGCTGAGCGAAAACCGAGAGACGCGTTGAGTGTTAGCCATGTTGTTCTTGTTGTTGTTGTTGCTCATGTTGTTGTTGTCGCTGCTCATGTTGTTGTTGTTGCCGTTAACACAACTTGACGCGCTGAAATTTTTTGACTGAGTGATGCGATGCGATGGCAGCTTAGAAAGCAGCCACAGAGGACACGAAACACAGGACATAGGACACAAGGCATTGCCTACGGGTTGCAGGACGAATAGGAGGTGGGGAGGGCGGAAGGGAGGTGGAAGGGGAAGCTGCAGCTGCCAAAAGATGAATGTCTTTGCGAGGCATGTGAAAAACAGGGAGTGGCAGCATAATTATGAATGCCATCATTGCTAACGTTAATGTGTGTTTTTGAGAGTGTGTGTGTGTGTGTGTGAGAGTGTTTGTGTGTGTGAGAGAGTGTGTGTGTGTATATGTGTGTCACCTGCTTTGCCTTAAAGCAGCTTTAATTTATTTATATGGAAAAACTACGTTAACTCCTTAAGCTCTGTCTGCGCTTCCCCTTTGCTTACACCTCTCCACTCCCCTCCCCTTTCTCCTCATCAAACAGCTCAGCTCAGCCGCTGGCAAAAATAATAATTTGCAGTGCAAGTTGCTGCTGCTGCTTCTTCTCATCGCTTCTCATCTCATCTGAGCGCTTCTCGTTTTTTTTAGACCCTGTACTTAAAAAGCGCAAAGGGTCTATTAAATGATCAACAAGTTTAACTTAAGCAAATAAAGATTGTTTTACAATTTACCGGACTTTCTTCCGATGTGTAGTAACAATATTATATAGATTGTATTAATTTACATGTAATAAGAAATCAGATATTTTGTTATTTGGTAGATAATATTCGTAAGTTCATTGGATTCGTTAGATGGAACAAGACTCCGAGGCTAAAAATCAGCATTAGAAAATTTAATTATTTTTCATAAATTATTATTTTTTTTTTATTAAATACTATACCCGTTACTTAAAAATTAAGTTAAAGGGGGTATTTTATTTGTTTGCAATGCATTGTATGTGACAGGGAGAAGGAAGCATCTCCGACCCTATAAAGTATATATATTCCTGATCAGCATCAACAGCCGAGTCGATATAGCCATGTCCGTCTGTACGTCCGTCTGTCCGTCCGTTTGTGTGAGAGCCTAGATCTCAGAGACTATAAGAGCTAGAGCAACCAAATTTGACACACAGACTTCTATAAACCCTATGAAGATCAAGTTTGTTGGCTGATGTAAGTTTCAAGAAATGTAAGTGCCTGAAAGCATGCAATTAAAAATGTTTCAAACTTGTTTAAATAAGTGACGGGTATAACTACAGGGTCTCTCACAGTCGACTTTGCTCGCTGTAGCGTTTGCCACTTGTTTTTATTATTTTTTTGTGATACTTTTTATTTGCCAGCTTCTGCTGTTTGCCCGCTTTTATGTTGTTATATTTCAACCTCGCATACCTTTTTTTACTACTTCTTTTATTTTTTTTTGTAGCCAACTGCTGCTGCAATTTTTCTCGCCGATTTTCACACATATACGAGTAGATAGACAGATAGACGGGACAGACAGACAGACAGACAGACACTTGGACGTGCACATGGACAGAACACGGAGATGACTATGGCTTTGCAGGACTGAGGCTGAAGCCGGTGCCCATGTTGTTGGGCGCCATTATTAATAAAGTTCACGAATGCAATGAGCGCCGAGCTGTACGCGTTATGAGTAAGTTTGCCAGCAAACACACACACACACACACACTTGCAACTTTGCTGCACTATGCACAGTTAGTCAACAGCAATGAAAATGCAATGTTTGGGCCCAAAGTATGCTTTTTAATGCTCTCCAATATCATATTTCCAATATCAAAGGTGGAAGCCGGTTCTGGATTTTTCAGCTATCAGAACCGGATTATGAGCTGAGGCACTGCTAATTTAATCAATGCATAACATTTTAAAATAAGTCGCATTAAAATAATACTTCGGGATTCGCTGAAATCAGTGTTAGAACTGTTGCCCTGGTTTTCTTAACACCAATACTAGTGCTAATCAAGACCTATTAGTTCTGCATATTGTCAAAATAAAATAATGTTTTGGCATAGTTTTTTTTTTATGTACGACAGGAAAAATGCCTATATTCAAATCATAAACTTCAGTTAGATTAATTACAAATATAAAACGAGGCAAGATTCTATATTAAGGGGTTTACGCTGCTTCCGCCCTTACTTTGATTTGAGCAGTAGCAGACCTATTTTTGTATTACTCCTGCTGCTAGGGAGTAGTAAAGGCATGTATGTTAATAATTAAAAAAATTAAAGAGCATCTATGTAGTCGGACTTCGTTAAGTTTGCCACACTATTTGCAAATTATGCCACGCCCGTTGAGCGCTTTCTTTCCGCTCTGGCCAACGCTGTGTTATCTGTTACTGCGGCAAATGCAAACCACACACACACATTCGCACACACACTCTCGCACACACAATGACACACCCACAAACGAACATGCTCACACTTGTAATTCCGCCTAGGTGCATGACAGCCCAAAGTGTTTCTGTTTCATGCCCATTGCAACAGTTGCAACTTGCAACGGCAATACCGCACACTCACACACACACACGAATATATACACATACAGACACACACATGGTTGTGCCTGTGTCGAGTTGTTGGCTGGTTGGTTGATGCGCCTCGAGTTCTGTCGAGTGCGGCTTTTGTGGCAAAAATTAAAAATTTCGAGTGGGCCGCAAGTGGTTTCAAGGATTTGCATTAAGCGCATGCAACTCGGGCCCCTCTTTCCCTCTCTCCAGGCCCTTTCTCTCTCTGTGAGTGAGTGTACGAGTAGAGCCTTCATTTCCATTCAAGCTCCCCTCTCCACTCACATTCCAGCCACAAATCCCCCCTTTTCCTCTCATTTCTCAGCAGCCCTTGGCTCTCAAGCACATTAACGATACGTTGGGCTGTAAGTTTATGTTTCTCTTCGGTTTCTCTGCTGCTGCTGACTCTGTCTCTGTTCTCTGGCGATTGCTGACAGCCGACTTACGCTATTAAGGCCGTTCCTCAAAGCGTACAAATTACTACAGATACCAGCCATCAAGTACTAACTATCTATGTGTATGTAATTACTACAACTAGCAAGAGCTTCGCTCAAATGACAATCACTGTTGCTTCTACTTAATCAGTTACGTAATGTATTACTTAAGTAGGCGCCAGAATAGAAAGAAATGGAGGGAGACAGATTGACGGATAACGAGGGAACAAAAAAAAGAGGGAGTGAGATATAGGAAATAAGAAACAAAATGGTTGCATGGTTATTAATTATTGAATACATCTGAAATTAATTCTGACATTTTATGTCAATTTTATGCAAATTGATGGGAAAACTCTTTGAAAGGCAATCATTTTGATGTATTTAACAACATTAAGGGCTGTTTATCAATGTGTTTATAAATTTCATCTAAGATAATCATAGTAACAAATTTGACATTTTTTTTATACATTTGACGTCAAAAAATCTTGTCATTAATTATTAAAAACCGTATTTAGACGTTGAAAAAACGGGAATAATTTACTATAAAGTTTAAAAGAACTAGTACTTTTTTCTAATAGAAATATTTTTTAAAAAATAACTAACTTATTCTTTTAAAGTAAATAAATTTCTCTTATTCTTAATTTATTGAGCAATTTATTTAAAGCACCATTAAAAAATATTATATCTGACAAAACCAAACACTCTCTGACTTTTATTTCAAAGAGTTATTCTGTTCAATCGGACAATTATCATACAATAGTTTTGAAACTTTCTTTGTTATAGATGTGTGATTTGTTATGTTAATAAAGTGAGCTGAAATTTATTCTCATAGATTATCATAGAAGTACACAAATATTCACCTGCTGCTCTCAATATTAAAATACCTCATTATTTATAATTATAGTATTACTCATTTAATATGTTCCCTATCTTAAATTAATAGTAATTGATATTTTAATTATTTGGGAAACATGTGGGTTTGTCTTTTATGTACAAAATTGTATTAAACATACATACATAGGTATTGTGGATAGATGACAAGTTAGAGGCAGTATTAATATGTATTTTGCTTCATTCTGCATTCAATGTGACCTGTATTTATATTCAGTATTTTCTTTAATTCTTAAATACCTTAAGGCTATTAAAATATATATTATACTATTACTGAGATGAGTTAAGAGCTCTAATATCTTCTATTTGTCTGCCAACGTTTTTTAATCTGTGCCACTAACAATTCTATTACACCTGCCTGCCACGTTTCACTTGAGTATGAGTGGCTGTCTCTAAATCCAACAGTCAAAGTCGAAAAGACATTTGTATTCGTACCTGTAGTTACGGGTATTCGTATGAATATCAACTGTTCTCTCGGTTGCATTCCTAACAATTACACACACAGCTCAGACTCGCAAAAACCTTTGCACGGCCCACTAAGCACACTTGTCAGTTTGTCTTGTAACTGTCTCTCAGTCTATCTCTCTCTCTCTCTCTCTTCCTCACTCTCTCTCTTCCTCGTTTGCTCACTCTTTAGCATCAAATCTCTGACTACTTTTGTGCTGCTGTTTTCGGGCTCTTGTTCCTGTTCTTGTGCTTGTTCTGTTCTATTCTGTTGTTTTCTATTTGCCAAGCGCTTCAGTCGACTTCTCAACATCCACACACAGATGTGCATATGTATAAATGCTATTTTTATTTATTTTTCTGTCTTTGTTGTTACCAGCTTGTACCAGACCGTCTCTGGCCTCTCTCTGCCCTCTCTTTGCCCTCTCTCTGCCCTCTCTCTTCTGCCGTGTCGCGTCAGAGCTTGTGAAAAATTTCATAATAAAGTTGTTGAACTATTTTTCATAGCATAGTTTTAGGGGCGCCCAGTGCACTTAAGCGTATTAAAATCGCACTCGAAAATGTGAATGCGAATACGAATTCAAATGTGAGTACTCACAAGCCGAATGCAAATGCCAGATAATAATCGGCATCAGCTTTAACTCGAGTCAAACGGGTCGAGGAAAAAGTGAAAATGAGTGCTTTGGTCTCAGCTACGTGTAATTAAGTTGGCATCAAGGACGTGCACACCACTATAAGTATGTGTATGTGTGAGTGATTGTGCAAGTGTGAGTGTTTGTATGTGTGGCACGCTTCAGGGCACTTTAAATTGCGCTCGCCGAGAGAGAAACAAACGGTTCTGCACCGCAACATGTCCAAGCAGCAGGACAGGGGCAGGGACAGCAGGACACGGGGAGGCGAGGCGAGGGTGAGTGAGAGGGGCATCGGTATGGTGCCAAGGGATGGGCGAATGCACAACGGTTACATGCACGTACTGCCTAATCCTTTTTTCTCTCTGGCTGTGTGTGTGAGTGTGACCAGAGTCGACAATTCGCGTCGCCTGCTTCTCGTGCGGGCTTCAACAGCCAAACAAACAAATCGACCAGCGAACGAGCGAATGGAGAATGGAGATCCCAAAGGCCACGGGTCGAGTATGCTCTTGTCTCTAGAACAGAGACAGGGGAGAGGGCAGCTAGCAGAGAGAGAGAGAGAGAGAGGGGTGTTGGAATTGAGCGAAGAGTCAAGAGTTGTGAGCAACGTGCGACGAAATCAAAAAGTTTGAAACAATTTCGTCGTAAATCTTCAAACATAGTTTTACACAAGCGCAGGCAGGCAGAAACAGGGCCGAAAACAACTACAACAATGCCAAATATAACAACAACAACAACTACAGTGAGTATATCCAAAAAAGGGAATTGTCTGTTGACCAGTTTTAGCAACCAAATGAAATTGAGCTTAGAAAAAGATAAAACATAAAAAGTGGAGTTGAAATACAACTGTTAAAGCGTGCTACGGTCACTCTACACGGCAATCAACGAATGCAGTCACACTTTTTGCAACAACAAAAAACAGCTCAAATAAAGCAAGAATCACAATCTACAAACAAACACACTCACATTCACACACAGAGAACAAATCTTAAGTAGCTACCTAAGCTCTTCAAATGCCCGCACACACATACATAAAGGCAAAAGGCAAACAGCAAAATGTGGGCGTGGCCTGAACACACACAGTCACACACACAAAGACTTGGACAGAGTTGCCAACCGCAAAATGCCACAAAACAAAGCTGACTGAAATAAAACTGTGAAATCCGTAACGAACAAATAAAACGTTTAAAATTTTCACAAAATCAGTTGCTGACAATGTCCATGTCCATGTTCACCTCCCATTCCATTCCACTCCCCGCTCCTTCTCGTCCTGCGTATCCTGTCTGAGGTTTGTGGCCAACTTTAAACTGCCAGCATGCCATGTGTACAGTGGTAATGTCTTTCCCTCCCCCTCTCCATTTCTCTCACTCTCTCTATCCATCTCTCTCTGATTCTCTTAGTGTGTGTGGGTGGTAAGTGTAACTAATGCTCGGACAGTGGCACTAATTTAATTACGAAAAACGCAAAAGTGTCGCCTTGCCACATTCTGAAGCTAATGCAGCGTCGGGGATCGCTTGGACTTCTTTCTGCCCATTTCCTGATTGCCACAAATTGCTCTAAAGGGGCAATTTTTTGGCGTGTTGCAGAGATAGTGGTGTAGAAGGAGCCAGGGGAGAAGGCGATAAGGGGAGGTAGACAAGACACAAACTAGGCCACAAGACAGCATTAAAGAGCAAGCACCGAAGAGACATCTAATTGTGCGCCTGTTACGTCTGATTCCCAAGTTCCCTCAAGTTCGCTTCGTGTCTATCTGATGCCCGCAAATTGTGGCTGATGACAAACCAGAAAACTATCGGCGGTACTATCGATAATATTTCATGTCGTCATGTCTTTGGATTCAGTCTCCGGATCTGCGCCAGCAATATTGCATTGAAGCGATTGAATTTGGACTTGTCAGACCAGATCAGAAGCTTCCAATCATCCGTAGTCGAATTTTTGTGACACTGGGTAAAATTAAATCGACACGTCAAAGAAACTGCTAAAACCACGGATGAGGCAATGACGTGTTTGGGGATACCCCCTTAGTGGAATGTGGTGCACCTACTCAAAATAGATTGTATGATGAGTAAGGAAGTTTATTTAAGTATTTTTCAAACCCAACTACCGGATTTTCTTGCAAAAGTGTGTTTATCTCGAAACTGATATAGCTCTTTAACAAAATGGGGATCCCCTCACACATTGAAAATCGTCATGGAATGGTTGGTCGACTAAAATGTGGCCAGCAATAAGTCCCGACCTCAATCCGATTGAAAATCTTTGGTCCATCTTTGGGCAGTACGAAGCAGCCCCAACAAGCATGGGCAATCTTTGGGATCGTTGTGAAAGCGGAATGGAATCGAATGATAAAGGATGCTATTGAAAATTTTATAGAATGCATGCCATTCCACGTAAATGTTATTTCTAATCAGGGCCAATGAGCAAAAGATTTAAATTGGCTACAAGTATTTAATTATCTAGAAACGTGGAAAATTGAGTTTATGCGGTCTATTTTCGTTTTTTCTGTCAAATTATTTGAATTCATCTCATTTAATATTGTTTTTTACTCCCATTTGCTAAGAATTAAGTAATAAAAATTAAAAATAAAAATTTTTCGATTTGATTGTATTCTTTTGTTTTTATGGATAACGAAAGTCAGTGTTGTGAACATGCACTCATTTTTGCTCGCCACTGTACATTAACTCGATCATTTTTTTGAAAATCAATCGAGTTATTTAAATCGATTTTAATGAAAACTCGTCAACTCACTAGAGTTTGTTTATCTTAGGTTATTTGCAGAATTAAGTTTTGTGGATTATGACAGGAGTTGCTTGAATGTTAAAACTTGCGACTTACAAATTTGAGTTTTCGAAAATAATATTAATTTAACGAAATTAAAAATAATTGAAGGAATAATGAATTTTGACCAATTAATGACCAAAATAAAATTCCGATTAAAAATCTGTTTAGTTTTGGCACAGTTAAAAAAGGTTGAAGTTGGTCTGTTTTTCGATCCGTATTTTGTATTCACAAATACGACTTCTATCAAATTTGTTTTTGAAAAACTCAACAGATGGTTAATATTTGAAGATATATCGACAGCTCGATTAATTTTTTGTCGATTTTACATTTTAGCATTAAACTCGATTATATCAATACTAAAAGCAATATTTAGTACTATCGACATATATGACTTTCTACTGCAATAAAAATATTTAATAATTTTGTACACTAAACTATCGATAAAAAATAAATTTACATATATTTATAAAAAATATTAAATTAATCAAGCCTTGACACTGTTATATCAAGAGAATTGTCAATATAAAACAAAATATTTTTGTTAAGAAGAAGAATCGTTATAATAAACTCATTTATAATTTAGAAAAAAGAAATAATAAATTACATTGAAGTATCGTTGTATTTATAACATTTACAGCATTTAAAAAAACATGAGATATGAGGAATTAACCGTGTTTTATTTTTCGCTAGATTTATATGCATATTTTTACGTGACATATGACAGTCGTATTTGTGCAGCTGACTTGTTTGTTAACTAAGCAGTTCGTCTGGCACATTACTTTTTGGCAGCCACTGTGGCCGTTGCATAAGCGACAGCCAATTGTTACGGCAACGTGGCAAGCTCGAGCATTGAGCGGCATCAACTCATTAGGCCAGACACTTGCCAAAGGATTTACCCTGTCTGTGTGGGTGAGTTATATACATGTGTGTGTGTGTGTGTGTCTCTGTGGCAAATTAATTAATTTAAGTCTTATACAATTGCAATTGGTGCTTGCCACTTGCCACTTGCAACTTGCAGCATGCCGCATGCAGCTTGCAAACGACGTCTGAGGCCAAAATAGCAATTGCAAGCAGCAATAAAACATTAGACAACTGTCCGTCTCTCTCTCTCTCTCTCTTATTGTCTGTTTTTGTGTTTCTGTTGCAACTTCTATTTGGACTCATTGTTGTTGTTGTCGTTGTTGCTGCCTGCAAACGAGGTTAAACATGCCGCACACATGGGAATGCCAGACACATTGCCACACACACACACAGACTCTGCATTCAATATTTTCCGGCAATTTTCCACAGTCACACAGTCTGAAGCAAAACGATCAATGCTGGGGGCGTGACACAACGGGACAACGGGTCGTATGAAAAATCGATTTTAGTACAAAATTAACAGGCCTCGAAAATGACAAACATTGGCACTCGTGCGCTCTATTCAAAGATGTGGCACAGCGACATCACACAGGGACAAAGACTTCAAGTCGTTGTCGCCGCACAGGATATTGCATATTTGCACACACACACACACGCACACCATTAGCACTGGCGATGCAAATGAAAAATGTTACTTTAAAGCGAATTGGAGCCTCAAATGGCACATGAACAGCATTTGCGGGACATTTGAGCAATTTGGCTCACAGTGCAACACAAAATCCATATTGGGCACAGTTCCCGTTTTTGTGGCACAAACCGCATAATTATTTGTCCAAAATTTTTAAACTTTAGTTACCAATTCCTGTAAGCAAATGTCCATCCAACAGAAAAAATAATTTCTAAAAATAGCCGTGCTGGACTATGCATCCTTATTTCTTGCTTGAAAACTGTCTGAATGTTTAAATATCAATCATTTGAATAATATTATTTATTTATTATTGGTTAGTGTTTTTGTGGCCACATTTCTGTAGTTGAAGCTTATGACAGAAAATCGAATCCCTTCGCAGACGGGGAAGAAGATGAAGATGTGTTCGAATAAAAAAAATAAATTAAACAAATTAACTTTCTTTTTCTTGGTGTCTGATGGAGAGGGGACTAGGGGATGGCTACAGTCGAGCATCTGTCGGAGACCCCGTACTTACTATGAAAAAGCAAAAACTGCTTAAAATCAAATAATATAAATCGCGACAATTATTAATGTAACTAAATGTACTTTTCACCCAACAAGACGGCTGCTGTCGTCTACAGCCGTGTGAGCTCGACCCTGACACACCGATAGCCTAATACTTATTTGCACGCCGAAGGTTTGATGATGCCACATTAAATTTTCGACTGATTGTTTGACATACGGGGGTGCCACAGAAATCGATTAATTAAGGTGGCTTAATTTTGTATGAAATTAACCCATTAACGGCTAATGGGTATTTAAATACCCAAAAAAGTATTGACACTTTAAAAATTCTAGCTCGGGGCATGTGAGAGATATCGAGGCAAAATTTATTTCATAGTAAAGAGAAATAGTAAAAATATAAGTATAAAATTTGAACAGTTTAGTTATCCTTGTTATACTTGTAGTTTTTTACAGGTGAATATCTAGCTATTTTTCTGCATACAAAATGTTATCGAAAATAGCTGAAAAATGTATGGAAATCGAAAAAATTAAATTTGAAGATAAAAATTTTTTTTTTGTTTCTTTCAACTTCTATGGTCTTCTAGGCACACATTTCCAAATTTCGTCAAAATCGTACCAGCCGATCTATGGGCAGCCATTAATGGGTTAAGGCGAAATTCAAGTGAAAGCGATTTCTGTGGCACCCCAGATAGAATATTCCCAATCTATGAGTTCGGTAGAGATAATTTAAAAAATTGCAGACTAAATCTATATTTTTGATCAATCGTATGGTAGCTTTGTAATATAGTGGTCCGATATCAACCAAATTTGATCAGGATGTATGGGACTATCCCATATGCATATTCTGTAAGTTTGTTTCAGATATCTTAAACAACATAAGAGTCTTTTATACTAAGACTTGATTTTCGACTGATTGTTCCTATGGCAGCTGTAAGATATAGTGATCCGATTCAAAATCTAAAACAAACTCGATCTGCGTGCAATATAGACGAACTTACATACCAAGTTTGGAGTCTCTAGCTCTTATAGTCTCTGAGATCTAGGCGCTATTACAGACGGAAAGACGGACGAATGGACAAACGGACATGGCAACATACTGTACCCCTGTACTTTTTTTAAGCACTGGGTCTAACATGTGGGAAAGGCTATACCTGTTGCTTATTTAAATAAATTTGAAATAACTTAATTGCATGCTTTTAGGCACTTACATTGCTTGAAACTTAAATCAACCATAAAGAAAAAAAGCTATTACTACCGTTATGGTTGGCCGATCTTGTTGCGATTAAGTAGGATAACAGCTTATAATAAATAGATAACGTTGATTACCAAAAAATACGGGATGCGTGATGTGGCTTTTCGCGATAAGCTGAGGCGGGAAAAGGCGTGGCAAAAATTTGAAATAGACTTGTTCTGTTTAAGAAATTTGTGTGTCAAATTTGGTTGCTCTAACTCTTATAGTCTCTGAGATTTAGGCCCTCACACAGACGGACATGGCTAAATCGATTCGGCTGTTGATGCTGCTCAAGAATATATACACTTTACAGGGTCGGAGATGCTTCCTTCTCCCTGTTGAATTCATTTATACAAATACAATACATACCCTTTAACTTATTTTTTAAGTAACATACATTCAACATTTCAAAGCTCTATCTTTGTGTATTGAGTTAATGCCGCAAGAATCAAAAAATTGCCCATAGTGCAAGGGTTGCCCCCTTGGCAAGGGGGGCAGGATGCGAGGGGAAAGCAACGGCTGCTACTGCTGTGCGGGCTGCCGGCTGCCAGTCATTTTATACATTTTGCTTACACACACACTTGCACACTTACACACATTTTCACATGCAAAAACGAAATTGCAATCGAGCGCGTGTCAAAGAGCAGAGGCACCAAGATATCCTCAATTCCCTACTAAGGTCCCTTTCCCTCCCCACCTCCCTCTCTTCTCTCTCTCTCTCTTTCCACTACAGGGCAGCTAAATGCCCAGTCTGCCTTTGTCCTGTTACTGTTACTGCTGCTGATGCTGGTCCTGTATGGCAATCGTGTGGCAGCTTCGCTTAAACTGAACTTGTCCACATTGACACATGTGGGCGGTTCGCATGTGTGACGGAAATGTGAAACAAACGATTCTCTCTCCCTCTGTGCTGCCAAAAATGCAGTTTCATTGTCACAATTGCTGCTGCAACTGCCAGCAACTCAGTCTCAGTGTCTGCTCAACAAATTTCAGCTGCTGTTGCTGTTGCAGTTGCAGTTGCAATTGCCGTTTGCCATTGTTGCCGATTTCATTGGTCGACTGTTGCTGTTGCGGAAACCGGAAGTGGTAAACATTCAGGCAAAGACACACACACACAAACACACAAACAGTCGAGAGTTTAATGTCCATGGTGACCATGCCTTGCATGTCCTGGCTCCCTCTTCCGCCCGTTGCCCCCAGCGGATGTCGTTCATATGTAATGAAAAATCAATCAATGCAAAAAACATTTGCACATGTCCTGCGTTGGCCCTGTGCCAAACAAACTCACTTCGACTATAAAGAGGTTTCTTTATCTTATTCGATTGCTCACATTATAAATGCTAATGAATGATCTTTAAGTAGCAGGTGTTTGAAAAGAAAGAATGAGGTGTTAATAATCTATTAAAGACAAAAATTAGGTGTACAATTCAAATTTCTGTCTGAAAACAGAAGTTTAACTGTCATAACTTCTCTAAGCCGAACTCAGTTCGGCTATAAATCGGTTTAAACGGATTTTTTAAATGCTACTGAATGATCCTTTATGCTTATATGTATGTATGTAAGAAGCTGGTGTTTTAAAGGAAAGAACGAGATGCTGAAATAACTTGGCCTAAAATTAAGATTTTTTCTCAAAAATGAAATCAATTTCCATCAGAAAAATTATTTAATCATGATTCTAACATGCAATTTATTTTACAATCAAATCGTTTTTTTTTTAATTGTTTATTTTCATCTTCTATAATATAGAATTATCACGCATTTTTGTTAAGTCTTTTCAACCATTTTCGATTTTAACACAAGCACATTTCATAATTTTTATTACCGCCAGATATTTAATTTTTCATTTTTAATTTTTTTAATTAACCCCTAATCTTTTCAATGTAAATACAACTATAAATATTTAATTTCATTTTTATATTAATTAGCTTATACTTTAATTTTTACTTAATTGATCAACTGCTCTTACTTGACATTAAATAAATAAATAAAAAACCGGAACTTTGTGTTAATATTCCGTTAAACTTCTCAATGACATTTGATATCAGTTCATTGATTGCTGTGCTGAAGAGCTTCTCATAATCAATTGCTGCGGCACTTTAGCCAAAAACTAACAAAGAAGCCAAAACTCAAGTCCTTCTCCTCACTTTCTTTCCTTTCTGCCTTTCCTATATTGCCACGTTTCCCATTTCTTTTGTTTATCGCACAGCCCCAAAAAAACTATGAAACGTTTCGTGTGGCAGGCAAATTCAAGCGCAGACAAACCAAAAGTAAAACCAAAGGCAAAGGCAACGCGAAAGAGAAGGAAAGCAAAAGAAAAAGAAACGTGCGACAGCCCCAAAAGGCAGTTAAAAGACAAAAGAATGGCGACTGCTCCATGAACAAAAGTACCACAGCAACAACAACAACAGCAAGAACAATAATAGCAGCAACAACAACAGTTGGTATGGAATCGTAGACCGTAGACGGTAAATTGAAATAAATGCAAGACGACTGTTAAAGTTGCCGTCGCACGTTTCAATTGCGTTTGCAGTTTTTGGGGGGCATGCCCCTTATCCCTATTCGCATCTCCTGCTGCTCCTGCTCACAGCCCAGCAAAGCACAGCCAAAAAGCACATCATCCACGAAGTGTTCCCAAGTAGCAGGCAACAACAATTTTGTCGGGCTTATTAATAATGCAGCGGCCGCAATTCAATGAATTTTTGACTCTGCCACACGACGAGGCAGGTAGACGGAGCGGAGCGGAGCGCAGGACAGCAGGATGTGAGGGGTAAGTGGGCAGCGAGAGAAGAAACATAATTTTCTGGGCTATCTGATGAACCTTTTAGTCACGCAAGGCAAGGCAGCTGAGGGCGGGGAGGCGACGGGTGAGGGGAGGGATCGTAACATGGCTGCTTAAACCTTTACGTGCGACAAATTTACGACTTGAAATGTAACCGCAACAGCAACAACAACACACACACAGAGGGTGACCTTAGGGGTAGTGAAAAGGGGGGTAACCAAACCGTGGGGGAGTTTATACAAATGCGTTGGTTAGAGATCCAGTTAAATACATATATATATATATATGTATACATATGTAGCTACTCCATCTGCATGTTTTGCCCAGTTTTAAGCGCATGTTAAACTTTAGCCTCAGCAACAACAACAGCAACAAGAACAACAATAATAACAGTAACCGTAAGTGTAAGAGTGAGAGTGAGTGTAACAGTAACAACAACAAACAGTTCACTGTCCATTACATAAATATTTTATTTCAATAAAACGTGAGCTGTTTTTATGAATTTCATCGACATTTCATGCAAAGAATTTTGCACTTTACTGTCGCTTAGTGGCATCGTTCGTGTTTTGTTGGTGTTGTACTACATAGATGATGTTACAGTAAGTTGCTGTTGTTCTCTTTTTGCAAAGGGTTGTCTCCCCTCCCCTTCGCTTCTCTCCTCTCTCCACTTCTTTCAAAATGTGGCACATCTGCATACGTGTTTGGTACATATGCAAGCAATGCTGTCGCTGTCCATTGATGTATGAAGCATTTGATTGAATTGACAGCGCAGCTCCTTCTCTTTACCCACACACACCTGCAACACACACACTCACACACACACAGGTCTTTCTACCCTGCAGCACCTGTGGGCCAATCGAGCGCATATCGGATATCGACACCGACGCTGTTGGCCATAAAAAAACAAAATGTCATAAATTTTCAACGCATTGCTCGGTTGTTTTTATTTTTGCCCGCAAGTATGCTGCTCGCTTTACTTTGCTGTGTGTAGCTTATATATGTACATTCGACATGTTTTTTATGCACATTAAGTTAATTGAAAAACACGCGAACGTCCATGAAGCTCATTTGCTTGGCCTTTGATTGAGCTTATTCAAAATACCAAAGCAAACTGTCCTACATTTCGCCTGATTGAGTGTGTGAGTATTTATTTTTGGCTTTGCATTTGTTAGCCTTATTGGCAACTAACCAAAACATTAATCTCCGTTTGCCATTGGCCAAGGACAACAAAGAAGAAAGCCACAAAAATGCTATAATACCACAGCTAATGTCCACAGCTGCGGGTGTGTGTGTGTGAGAAGGCACAACAACTTCCTGGTTGCATAAGCAGTACCTATTCTCTTCCTCACTCCCTCTGCTAAACAAACGAAACGCTGCGATTTGAAAGTTGCGCTTATGCCATGGAAAATTGAAAAATTTTTAATCTCTGTCAAAAAGCGGAAACACGCAACACAACAACATCAACAACAATACGCAGCGTTGACAGTCGACCACAGGCAGACAACATTGCACTATGGGTAATTTCACGAGTTTGTGAGGCCATAATTAATATCTAGTAAACTACTCAAGATATTTTGATGCGGCTTTTTTTCTAGTGCTATGTATTCTCTTAGAAGTATTCTGGAAAAGTGGGCGTGTCCCCACCCCCACTCCTAAATTTTTTTTATTTTTTATATTTTTATCGGTAACAATTAATTTTAAGATTTATATTGCAAATAATAAGTTTTGACCTTATATATTGTTAGAAATGAAAAGAAACCTTACTTGTTAGATATAGAAAGTTGTAAGCCCTCTTAGATGGCTGTGAGCATAAAATTAAAAAAAAAAAATTGGGGGCGGGGGCTGTGACACGCCCACTTTTCCAATATACTTCTAGTAGTATGTATAACACTATAAAAAAAACCGCATCAAAATATCTTGAGTAGTTTACGAGTTATTATTGAATGCCATCTAAAATAGGTGAAATTCCCCATACGGCATGCGTACAAATTGGCATTCGAAATTGTGAGGTTAGTTGGTAAAAATATAAATATCACCGATCCCGGGCAAATGTGGGTTTTCTAACTACAATCATTTGAACAAGAATTAAATACTCTACAACACACAATATGTTTCAAGGATGGACTCCGCTGGACTCGCTTTAAATACCTTTTTAAAAATTAGACTTACTGAAAAATTTTCGTTTGCTATACTACTTACATTTTAACATTAATATGGGGACACCTCGATCAAATTCTACATTTGACACTCACAAACACATAATACAAACCACACTGATTCGCATTTATTTCAAATATTTTAATAATGTTGCCTTATTGTTTACTTATTGGCACATTCAAATCGCAAACAAAACGTTGCAATTTTTAAAGCGCGTGCTTTGCAAATGCAACCCTGTGTTTAACAGCTGATTTCTTCAAAGTGGCGCCATCTATTGAGATTTCTGGTATGCAACATTGAAGAACCATCTATTGTTAATGAGTTGCACTCAAAAATATTTCAAATTGGCGGCTTTCAGAAAATGGGTTTTGGCCTCACAAACTCGTGAAATTACCCATAGTGCATTGATGGTCCACTGTGTGCTCGAGGATGAGGGACAGGGACAGGGGCAGGGGCATGTCCTGCCAGCGGGCGGCTAACAAGCCAAACAGCACGACACACAAATTGAAATGGGACCGGCCCCAAAAAACTGTCACGCACTGTCCGCCCAGTGTCCCCGCCCCTCGAGCCACCCCTCTGCTCTAAGCCTCCTCCCCTAATATTAAAATATATGTATATATATTTAATAGCTCTCAGCATATTTAAATCGCAGCAAAAAGCGAAAGCGTAGAGGGAAATAAAAACAAACTTTTCACTGGGCTCATTTTACAAATTAGCTGAAAATTTATTTAAATTGTGTTGCCTACTTTTGAGCGCTGGCGCGTTTGGGGCATATTATGTTTTAAAGTTGAACGCGCAACAAAATGTGGCAGCTAAATGCCGCATTTTTGTGGTTATAAAGCAACCGCTAAAGAGAGAGAAAGAGATGGGTAACAAAGTGACGCACTAGATGGTAAATCATTTATTTAAGCATTGAATTGGGATTTATTTTTAAATATATTCATCTAGATTTTCAGAAAAGTTTAACGCTTGACGGCATAACCATAAATTTATAATTATATATTTGCTATCTTTAATATACTTTTAATAACATTTTTAATAGAAAATAAGTATTATTAGTTTGTTTACTCGCAAAATATATTTATAGCTTAATTTAAAAATCTAAAATTACTTTTCAAGAACTTTTATTATTTTTAGTATAACTAAAAATTATAAACATTTTCGAAACAATTAATTGTATTTCAGTTGCTTGTTATAGTTAAGTTGCTTGTTAATAAAATAACATCGTAATCGTGAGCTATCGTGACGTGCAAAATGTTCACCATCGGATCTGAAAGCGGACACGAATCGAATCATTTATAGCTCAGTTTGCGATAGCTCCTAAAAGTCTCGTTCGCCAGTTTTTAATGATGTCTTTTGCGGATCTCAGACATAGAAAACGCTCGCCCTCGTTTCCGAAATCGGACAGATAACGAACCAGTTGCTCCTTAGTTTCGATTTGATTCTGTTTTTTATCCGTTTTTAAGCTCGATTACGAGTTTTAAGCGAGACTTTAGTTATCGTTCGTTCTTTGTACCCAAATGTTTAATTCCAACATGTTTACTTATTTCTGGACACTTCATTTTGAATTCGAATTCTTATCGAAGTTGTAACTAAAGTTAAAATAATTATACTTGATTCTTTTAAAACAAAATGTATTTATATGATTACATGGTTTCTTAAAAACATATTTAGCGAAAGTGTTTTGAAAGTGATATCATCATTAGTGTTAATTAGAAGCTGATTAAAAATCTCTGAATATATATAATTTGTGCATGTAGAATTGTGTAAAGTGTAGCTCAATGCAAAAGAGTTGCTTATGCAGATTCACAGCTTCGCTTTGCCACAGCAAATAATCAAGAATCGTTTAAGCATTTTGGCCTCAATGCCGTTGACGCGTTTAATTCTAGCACATTCCATTGCGGGAATTACAAAGTCAAAGTTCAACTCATTCGCGACTGTTAAGCGCATTGAAAGGCGTTGAACCGCCCACAAAAGTGGGTAACATTTATTTTTTTTGCACATTTGCGTTAATTGCAACCGCGACAGCAGCACGAAATTGTTGCAAATGCAATTAGAAATGTGAATGTTTTTATTTCTCTTAGTATTCTTGGCTCTATTTGGCTTTGGTCAGGACGAGGCGCACATTATCCTTATTACTTATGCCTGTTGTTGCTGCTGTTGTTTTTGGCCTTTTTATGACCAAAAAACGTTAGATGACCCAGTGAAAGTCATTTGCAGCTGACCATTTAAATTTAAAGCGAGCCTCAACAAAACAAAAGTCAAAAGTCTCATTTCGAATTCAATCTAATAATTAACATGGCCATAAAAAGCACACGGCCGTTCAGTTCATTCATTATGTAAGCTCCCTCCACCCCTATTGTCATCTTTTCCTCCACTCACCCCCTTGGCAGCTCCATCATTTCAAGTTGAAAACTTTTCTTCAGTTCTGTGCCATTTTTTATTGGCTGAGCCCTGAAAAACACACACAAGATGACAGCGACCTGGCTGGCAAACTCATTTAAGCCAAACAAACATTTGTAGTCTTAATTTTCGTGGCTCATCATAAACTTGGTTACAACATTGCCTCCTCCCTCATCCTCCCTCACCCTACTCCCCTGCTATCATCCCCTGTCAATCTTAAAGTTTCAGCTACACTTTGTTAATGATTTTCATTAAATTCTTACGCCTTTTGTCGACATTGTTGTTGGTTGGCTTACAATGCCTTTAAGCGCATACAAAAAGAGAGACAGAGAGAGAGAGTGAGACAGAGCTAGGGAGAGATAGAGATACAGAGTCAAGTTAAAAATCCAACTCTGCTGCTTCTGCTGGATCTCTCTCTCTCTCTTCTCATCCCACGAATTTGCAGTTAACTTTGTGTTTTTATCGTTATTTGTGTTGAACACGCATACTTAACACCAACGCCAGCACACACACACACACACAGATATACACACCGACAAACAGACACACACAAGTTGCTTCGTGCACAATATGGCCAAATTCTCATCAAAATTTAATGCTGAAATTAACAAATCTGTTTACAAATTTATTAAAACGTTCGCTCAGCTCGCTCATTTGGCTGCCTGCTGTGTGCAAAGAGAGGAGAGGGGAGTGAGGGGGAGGAGAGGGGAGTGAGGGGGAGGAGAGGGTGTTTAAAGGGAGGTAGAATTTGACTCGTCAGGGGTTGATTTTTAATGGGCATGAGCATGATGCGAAAGGTGCTTGGAGCTGATGTCATACACTCAACCCGCTCAATGGAATTGGACACATTGCAATGATGAGAATGTTGATTTCTCTCTCTCTCTTCTTTCTGTAAAGTTGATTGCAACAACTAATCGTACTTATTTCAAACATGCTGCAATACATAATATAGCTCATTTGAAAACAACAACAACAATACTTTATGCAAACGCATAACGGTAATTATTCAAAATGTAAACATGCAAACGGCAGCTATTAACATATTATAACTCATACAATACACACACACACACATCAGGTGTCAAAATTTGTGTGTCTGAGTGTGTGTGTGTGTGTGTGTTATGTTTTGTTTATTTGTTTGTGTGTTTGCTTGTATGTGTTGCATCAGCGGCGTTTTGCATAAATTCTGAAAATTTCTATTGATGGGAATTTCATAGTTCAAACAATTGCCGAGTGTGTCGACCAGTTTATTGGAATAACAGCTAACAAAAAGAGAGAGAGAGAGAGCAAGAGCGGAACGAGAGGAACTTGGCCAACATTGACTGCTAAAGCTTACACACTTGCCATAATTATGTGCATCCCACGAAATTGACTCAAGACATTTGGTAAACAACAAATCAACAGACAGACAGATGAACAAACATTGAACCTTCTAATTCGCCAAATGCGTTAATCGAACTTCTGGTGGGAAAACAAACGAAATACAAAACAAAAAACAACAAAAAATTAGTAAAGGAATGCTACAGTTGAACGATTCTTAGCGGTTTGCGGCGAGTGTTCTCGTTTGTTGACAGTTTTAGCATTTTGTGCTTTTTTAAGTAGGTCAATTTAGTGCAAAATGGAAAAATGTAATAAAGGTAAAATCTCTCTAGTTTACTTCGTTTATTTCAGATGTCGTTGAAGTTGGCAGAATAATTTAGGAGTTGCCTAATAAAACCTTGAGTTAATATTTCTTTAACAATTTTCAAATTTATATCCTATAAGAAATTTATGTTGTCGGCATTGGCAAACAAGACAAAACATGAAGTGAATGAGTTCATTAACCTGTCTTAATACCTGCTTTCGATCTTAATAGTTTTGATAGCCCTGTATGTCAGAAGACATATAGAAATATATTGAGTGGAAGAGGGAGAGGGGATATTCAGATGATATTCAATTTCTAGCGAAAGATCCACCTGATTTTTGCAATGCTCTGCGTCACCCACCCTACCTATGAGTTCGCGTTGTTTCATTAAGAAAAATTCCTGATTTAATGTTCTGCGTAGGCTTACATCACCTTCACTTACCGAATTCTTGAAATAATTCATGGCTATCAAAAAAAAAAAGGCGAAACAGATTTCATTTTCACTACGATAATTCAAAACGTCATTCACTGACAAATTTCTTTTGAACACTTAAGCTTATACACAATTAGTTATAGCATAAATTCATAAATTCCAAATAAAAGTACAATATCGAAAGGATACTGGCTGTCAAACATAATTAATTTCATCAACATTAATTAAAAATTTTAGGACAACGATCGGGTGGATCACCCTGTTTTGATTCACTGAATTAGTAATCGATTATTCACTGGGTATTGTAAGCAATTCATATACTTCGCATCGGTTTCCAAACCAAAATCCCATCGGTTTTTGTTTACACAGAATCTGGTCACACTCTGATAAATTTCATACAAAAATGCGTTAAGGCGATATTTTCATCGCTGAGCATCGCTGAAAAGCCAAAGATTCTTTAATTCCGAGTCTTCACACGATACCGACGCGTCGGTTATTACACAAAAAGTGTCGGTGGAAAAACGCTCGTCTGGTGAAACTTCTTGGAATTGTACATATCATTAAATTCACTACATTAGTGTCACTTTATCATACGCTGCATTTATTATGTATGGTTCAGGTTAGAAAGGTTTCACTTACCTGTACAAATATCCGACGAAATCCATCATGCAGCATTTTGTAATACGATGTAGAGCCCCAGACTCTGATCTACTTTAATCTTATGTGCTTGCGCACGTAAAATAAATTTATTTAAAGACATTTAAATGAACTAAGAGATTGCAGAAAAAGTCAAGCATAAAGATGAAGACTTTGGGCGCACTTGAAAACGTAGCTAATGTTGCCGAGAATATACGAGCCCAAACCACTATTAATTCGTACGGCATGCTTTTTTACGCGTATGCAATGTTTAACAAATGATATTTCGTATGATTCGATATGATTCGAAGATGAACTTAAGCGGGGTGCAAATACTTTTATTGTTGTTGTCGTTGGCATGCCCACAAAACCTAATGGTGCATTTAGACTAGTTGACAAGCTGGTCAATTTCATCTCAGTAGGCTACAAATTTTGATGTCAACTTAGTCAACTCCAGTGTAAACGGTGGTCAACTCTAGGCAAAAGTGTGTTGACTTGGAAAAAAGCACAGCCTACTGAGATGAAATTGACCAGCTTGTCAACTAGTGTAAATGCACCATAATAATTTACTGATTAAACATTAGCTTAAAGCACCTTTAATACACATACCAGAAACAAATTCAGCACAGTGCCTTGTGCGCACCTGAATAAGGCAACCAAACAAAAAATTCCGCAATCCAGCAGCAAGAAAGCAATTTAATTCTTCATTTGGATATTATTTTCAAGATTGCAAGTCTTAAGTTGACGCTGATGCAATCCGAAATGATCAGATGTTAAATAAATTGGCTTCGCCAGGGTTGCCCGAAAATTTGCATATCGTACATGCGAATGACTATCGTGCCATCGATTATTGCTCAGTACTACTATCGATATGTGTGTAATAATAACCGTATCGCACTCTGACGAAAAAAATTTTTTAAACTTAATTAATAATATTGAATTCAGAATTAATTTAAGGTACAAGCCATGATCAAAATGACATTCTACTTAAAAATCTGTTTAGTTTGAGCAAAGTTATGAAAGTTTAAAATTCGTCACATTGAGAAATTTATTTTTAATTTACAACTGTGGTTTCTTTTATTTTTTTTTTTTTTTCAACTTGATAACTCTTCATTTTTTGAAGATATGGAAACAACGCGATTAATTTTTTGTCGATTTTTATATTTTGATATTAGGCTAGATTCTCTGTTGAGGTTTACAAAACCAGGTAAAAGTCTAATCTGATCGAATTAATCTGCGTGGGGTTATCTGTGTGCCAAATTTGGCACTCACACAGCCGAACGGACAGACAGACAGGGCTATATTGACTCGGCTGTTGATACTGATCGATAATATAACTATGTACGGTGGCTCACAGCTTAAAGTATTTGGAAAGGTCGTGTAAATTCCGTTTTAATGACACAAGAGTAACTGCAAAACAAACTTTTCAAAAATATTTTTGCTAGTATTTCGAAAATCCCAAAAATTTCCATTTTAACCCATTTTTTATCATTTTCATGCAAAAAGTGCCTTTTTAGCAGTTTTCAAAAAATTATAAAAAATACTAGCAAAAATATTTTTGAAAATTTTCTTTTGCAGTTACTCTTTGAATTGTTTCAAGAATTTTTTGCATCAAAACATTTTGTTTTTTAAAATCGAGGAAAAAAATTTTGAAAAGTGACTTTTACATAGATTCGAAATTTTCCAAGGGTACTCAATGGGTTAAGGAAAGTTTTGTGTCATTCAAATTTACACGACTTTTCCAAATATATTTTTTTTATTGTGATAACTTGACGAACATAGCAGTTAAAGCAAAAATAAGGGTGCATACTTTAAGCTGTGAGCCACTGTATGTACACTGGCGAACATATTTATTGGCACAGCAAGCATTTTGACATTTGGAGCTAATCTGCGCCGTTATCGTTAACATAATGGCATCAATGGAAAGGTCATTTGAATTCCGTTTGAATGATACAAAACTTTCGTTAACCCATTCAGTACCCGTTGAAAATTTAGAATTTTTGTAAAGGTCTACTTTGGAAGCTTTTTTCCTCGGGCTTACAAAATATGTTTTGATGAAAAATAAAATCCTCGTGCAACTGAAAGAGTGAATGCAAAAAAGTTTTTTAAAAATCTCTTCGCTTATAATTTTTTATGATTTCTTGAAAATTGATAAAAATTACTATTGTGTATGAGAAGGAATTCAGCAATTTTAAAAAATTTAAGAAAATTAAGAGTTAAGGAAAGTTTTGTATCATTCAAATGAAATTAATGTTTTTTTTTTATTTCTGGATAAATGGCCGAATCTTTAACACATTTTTTATGTAAGTAACGAGTATAAAAAAGCTAACGAGTGTGTAAATATTTTTAAGCAAAATAAAGGCCCAAGCTATTAAGGTGAAAAGGTTGATTTCAGCACTGGATTTTAGGTCCCCGTCAGATGAGTGAAGTTTCACAGACACGTTTCATCGACGCTTCGGTGAATTAACCATTCAAATAATTTACATCGACTGTCAAACCAAAATGCCATCGGCCTATGTTCTCATCGAATCTATTCACACTTTCTATAATTTCAAATAATAATGCCTACTAGCATTTAACTGAAATAGGATATGCATGTCATACATACATACATCGGTGATCACCGCCTTCGGATTTCTGATTCCGAGTGTCTACACGTAACCGAGGTTTTTTTAACAAAAAGTGTTGGTAAATAATTTACAACTTAAGTTAGGTAAATCTCAATAAAAATACATACATACACGTTTGTGCATATTTAGATTTTAACATATTAAATTAAAAAAAATTTAATCTTTTTTAACGAAAAAGTTTTTTTTTCAGGATGTAGCAGAATCGGAACCGATATTTGTTTCAGTTTGACTTCGTGGAAAAAAGTAAGGAAAAAGGTCAACATTGTTGTAGTGATAAGAGGGTATTGTGGAGCTTAATACCGTAACTTAAATAGTTTGTAGCCAACGCTTTGGGTGCCGTGTTAAACGGGTAACGAGATTTAAGCCATGTGGCTTAAACACTTAAACACTTAATCAGTTAATTGTTGTTGGCAAGGGGCATGCAACAAGATGGCCAAGTGGGTTTTGTCTGTGATATTTTAATTAACAGCGCCATTTACACAGCGTTACCATGCACACACACACCCACACAGAGTGTAAGGCACAACAAAAACGAAAAATGGCCGTTATCACGCCACAATAACCTCAAAATTTATTCACTTTATTGATAATGCAATAAATCGCAGCCAGTGGGCGTGTTGCAACTCTATATGTGTGTGTGTGTGTTTCTTTGTGTATGTGTTTTTGTGTGTGTTTGCAATCGCTGCTTGTGTATGTATTTGCAATTTTTTCGTAGCATATTTCGGTCTTTCGCATATTTTTCATGTTTGCATATTTCATTTCAATTTTATTTCTTGCCGATACACACACACACAGAATCGAACGCACTTGCAACAGTGTGAGTGTATTTACATGCACTGTAAAATATGCCATGAAAATCAACGAAAATGCATACCCAGCAGACACACACACACACACACACACACACACTTACACCTCCACAACACACAAAATGCACGTGAATGAGCCTCAGTTTGCAGCTTTCAGCTTTCAGTTTTCAGTTTGCAGCAATCGTAAAATTCTCACGCCGCATGCCACACCAAAAATAAAAAGAATCTGTATGTGTGTGTGTGTGTGTGCTTCATTGCAATTGTATTTCGATTTTATTGCTTGTATCTTTAGAAGGAAACAGGCTGAAATAAAAAACAAAAAAACTCTCGCTCAATATGGCAAGGGAAGCAACATCAAGGGACAGTTGCAATATTTTCGTTTCATTTTCAACGTTGTTCACGACACAATGTGTTGATAAGACAACACAGAACCCAAATGGACGATGAGGACGCCTTACATGCTCGTTACAATTTCCGTTTCCGGTGCTGACCAGCCTTTCCTGTCCCCGAACAAAAATTGAGGCCGCTGTCAGTTGTGATCCAGTTTAGCATACATTTTCCGTACTTAATGCCATCTCTGTGTATCTGTCTGTCTGTGTGTGTGTTGTGTTTGTGTGTGTGTGTGGCTTTGATAAATTGTTGTGTATGCTTATTAGCCAAAAAGCTTAAAGCTTTAAAGCCTTTACTGCTTGTTCAACTGTGTCCTCATCTCCTTTTCTTTCTTTCTGTGTCTGTGACTCCGAGTGTGTGTGTGTGTTTGTGTGCCTTTTGGTCACACTTTATTAGACAGGCAGCAAGTTGCAACATCTTTTGGGTCTCTGTCTGTCCGTCTATCTGTCTGTCGTCCTTGTCCCAGCTGCGCGCTATTCGCACTTCCGGTTACAGTCCATTTAGGGGCACCATATTGCGGTGTTGCTGTTGGCACTTTTGCGCATATTTTGCAAAATCATTACTTAAATACACAAGGAGCAAGGGGAGAGAGATAGTGAGCGAGGGGAAAAGGGGAGGAGGAAGAGGCGGCAAGTGTCGAGTGTCCAGTGAACTGCCAAGTGGCGCCCTTCGCCTTTTTGGCTCGTTTGCTTTTGGCCAGTTTTAAAATGCATTTTCGTTATTTTCACTGCAGCTGCGTCGCGTCACATTCAAGTGGGTGGAGAGGCAGAAAGGTTGCCTGCCACAATCCTTTATGTGCAGCAAGAAAGAGACAGAAGCAGAGGGAGAGAGAGAGAGGAGGTGCTGGAGAGTGCTGCACTTTGTTTGCACCTTGTTGCAATTTAGTTGGCACTTAATTTATGAGCTGCATTTTGTACCTGAGACACGAAATGCGACTGCTTAACATATAAATTGTACAATTATTGCCTCAAGATTAACAACAACAAATTGGCCGCCATTATGAATATTCATACGAGTACTCATAGCTATTATTGTTGTTGTTGTTGTTATTGTCTGGAGGCGGTAGCTGTTTAATGGCCAATCAACATGAAACACAGCTTTAGTTGGCTCTTTTCTGTGTATTTCTGTGTGTTTACATAGCCAAGGTGAGAAGAATGTTAATCCATAAAACATATGACACAGAAGCACTCGACATTGCCAGCCAATCATCAATATTGACAACAAGATTAAGTGTTAAGTTCCCCACACACGTGCCCCAGTCGAATTGAATAGAATACTTGCCGCTTGACTTATTCCATAATTACATTTATTTGCACTTGCTGCCGCCGTTAAGTGTGAAACATTCCAAGTAGAGAAAAGAAAGAATATGAATGAGAGAAGAAAAGACATACAGAAAGAAAGAAAGAAGCTAAAGAAGCTGCTCGGATCAGCGATGCCAATTAGCAGAGTGTCTAAAATCTAACACCTTGTCAAAGTGAATGGCCAACCGCCAACGTGAGAGACGAGATAGAGTCATCATCATGTTGATGGTTCTGCTGATGGTGCTGCTGGTGGGTGGGGCAACATCTTAATGCTGCCAATTGCCCGTTTTATGCATCCACAGTGCCGTCTCTATGCAAAGAGTTCCTCAAAGTGGGTGAGTGCGTAACTGAACAAACAGCAGCCTCAATCTTGGCACTGAACTCTCTTATTTGCTGTTCGTCGTCGTTCTTGGCTTATCGCTCATACGCCCAGTATGATATTAACATTTCTATTCCCATTCGTATTTGTATTTGTTGTCGTCTCTGTCGCTGTTGTTGTTTGTTAGGGGCGTCCCATGGCGCTTTGACCAAAAGCTGCTTAACTTTAATCACACTAATTACATGGCTAAAAGGATAATCGTGTCGCTGACCGCAACAAGTTCAACTTCAGCTTTAGATTTCGTTTACGGTTCAGATTCGGCTTCCTAATGCGTTTTCCTGCACAATCTTTTTTCGCTTCTGTGACCTCAAAGTTTTTTCTTTCTTATTGTTGTACAACTCTTAGTAACAAACGACACATAATACAAGTAACTTGACCAACAATTATTATTTGACTTACTCAATTTATAAAGGATGCCTTTAAGATTCTCCCTCTCTGCAATTGCAATGAAAATTCTAAAGTTACTTGTTTAGGCAATAAAAAACAATTAATTAAATTAATATAATAGTTCAATTTAAAAGTGGGTAGAATAATAATAATTAAATTTCTATATTCGTTTGTTTATTCATTCGATTTTGTATTTAGTTTCTGTATTTAATTTTTTTTTAATATTTAATGTCAACTAAGTCCAGTTAACCAAATTAACTTATAAAAATTTTAATAAAATTAAGTAAAAGAATTCGCTATAATATTAGTAGTATTATTTAACACTTATTATTATAATAATGCAATCTACAATAATAAATAATTTATTATTTATCTAATATTGATAGCCTGAGAAATATATTTTATATGTGCATTTATATTTAGTTTCAGTTTCTAAATACTTCATTCATCATTAACTTGCTGGAACTTTGCAGACAAATAAAGTTTAAATATTCACAGAGAACTGTCGTGTAAAAGCTTTGTATAGCTGTGACTAATTCGAAGCCAATGTCAAGAAACCTACATATTTTAATATTCATTTAGGCAAAGTTGGTAAATATTGAACGTCTTTGCCTGGCCTTTGTTTACGTTCTGCTAGCTGATTTACTTAAATGGGCTTTACACAGTGAGATTTGCATTGATCGGAAACCGAAACTAAGTTTAGTTAATAGATTTAATTTTGTGGAACCAAATGAAGAAAGTGTAAAAAGTTATTGGTGTTAAAGAACATTTTCTGCTTGAGTTTATTGCGACTTCAGTGGGACAGAAACCTTAAAGTAAATATAAATACAATGTTTCGGATTTGCAATACTACATTTAAAAAGAAAAGTGAAAATGATTCACTTTGACTTAACAAAACACATTCCAATAAAGTACAGTATAGTAGTAAAGCCTCTTGGTGTTGTTTTCTTCATAAATTGATTATTGGCGGCACTGGTTCCAGCTTCCGTTTAGGACGCCTAACTTTTCCCCCATAGAACTTTATGGAACTAAAAGTCTCTATCGTTACCAACATGCACGTTTCGTGCTTTTTGCTCAAATTATACGTATAATAGCTGTTATCACTTTTTCTCTGCAGACCTCTCTCCCTTTCTTAAAATCCTTTCATTGCAATTCTCTTCGAGAAATTCGTAAATAGATAACCAAAGTGAAAAACACTTAACATAAAAAATAATTATAAAAAAATTAAAATAATTGTCCGCCCCCGGGTGGACTCGAACCACCAACCTTTCGGAAACAACCAATTGCGCTACGAAGGCACCTGATTCCAATCCGGCTAAATGCTCGATTTATGCTTTCAATGAAAATAATATAAGTATCGACTTAATATCGACCACACATTAAAGGCCTGTCTCCAGCACTGCGGAAAATGTATGTCAGGAATTGGCTAGTTTTTTCGAGTCGATTGAGTCATGTCCGTCTGTGCGTCCGTCCGTCCGTTGGAACGCAAGGATCTCGGAGACTATAATACCTTGAGACTTCAAACGTGGTCTAGGTTCCTGGATTAGGATCGGATCACTATATCATATAGCTGCCATAGGAACGCTCAGTCAAAAATTAAGTTTTTTTTACGAAAATATTTTTTGTTGTTTAAGATATCTCAGCCAAACTGACAGAATACGCATTTGGGATGATCCTATACATCTTGGTTGAAATCGGACAACTATATCATATAGCTGTCACAGGAACGATCAGTCGAAAATCAAGTTTTAGTACAAAAACTTTTATTGTTTGAGATATCTCTGTTATCTGTTTTTGGAGATATCTCAACCAAACTCACAGATTAAATCAGCTCCCTAGATCATACAGACAATTTCGACAATCAGCCGAAAACTTAATGGGGCATCAACAAATTTTCGGCGTGCAAATACGTATTAGGCTTTTAGAGTGCCGGGGTACAGGGTATCTAACAGCCGAGCACATTTAACTGTAGCCGCACTTCCCCGCGAGCGAAGCGAGCCGGGGGTAGGCGAGCGAAGGGAGCTTGTGGCGGAGCCCCCTTGTTTTTATATGAAGTTTGACAGCAATTTTTTTTTAGGCGGTGCTGGATACCCGGCTTAAGGCAGTATAATTAAATTGATCCTAAAAAGCATAACAACCTTTTACAAATATATTAAGAAGTTTAATTAAGACTAATTTTTGAGAAAATTCTTATTTATTTTGCTATATATTTTAACTAGTAAGCAAACATTTGATAAACATATGTAATCATTCAGTGAAAATATTTAAGTCACATATTTTTCAAATTTAATTCCGAGTTCTAAGGTCTGTTTTTTATAGTCCGTCAAACTTATATCTTAGAGAAGATTTCAAATTTTACATTTTTCGACAAAATATCTCTCTTCAAAAGTAATCAGAGTCCTTGTCTAGCTGGTAAAAAATTAAATTAAATTCGATAAAAAAAAACGTGATCATTATGTGTATATACTTCCAACAGTACTTCAACTTCTAAACGTTTAACACCAAACCTGATGATTTTAATCTTTTTTTCGCAAGATGCTCAAAATACTAATTACGCGAGCCTTCTATATTTACAATTTAAGATCACACGAATTTGACTTAAGTTAGAGTTCAATATTAAAATATGATGTTTATTAAAAAATTATGTTTATTTATATTTTTTCTGAGGTTTTTTGTAAATTAAATTTTTTTAAACCTTGCAGTTTAATATTTTTAACGAAATCTATTTTTATTAGCCTTACACATACACTATAAAATTAAAGTAAACTAATTCAAAATCAATTGATGCCGAATTACAGAAATATTTTCCATAAAACTGTTTCTTTTTTATTTTTTTTAGTTAAATAAATGTGTAAATATTAAGCTGGGTGTAAATGCTATGCACACGTCTAAATTGTTGCTTAATCTAGTGGCCACTTAACTGGACAGCTTGCCACTGCCACTTTAGAGCATTGATGTTCGGAGGCGATAAGTCAAGCTGAAGCCCGTCTCCTGTGAGGCCTCGAGGGTCATTTCATCGCTGGAGAAGTGCAGCATGTAGGGCGGTGAAGCTGAGAGGGGCGGGGTCGAAAGTAAACCAATATCAAGAGCAGGTCAAGGATGTTTGTATGCGGCTTGTTGCAAGTTACTCACCGTAGACTAAAAGGTTATCGTTGGTGCCACAGTAATAGGTTGGCTGATAGGCCGCATTCTTGGCCAGTAGGGACTGTGGTATCATCAGATAATCCTCCTGCCTGCCCGGCGTATGCACCGTCGCGTGGCATGCCTCATCATAGCCCTCGACCTCATCCGTTTGCACGGACATGCTGAATTTGCTAAAGTTGTATCTGCAACAAAAGAATGGACACTCTGAACTACTCGACTTGTTTCACTTGCCACTTGACTCACTCAATCATGCTGGCACTGGGCGTGGACTTGATGCAGATGGTGTAGCTCGTCTCCGGCATGTAGGGATATCCCAAGCTCGGTTGGTAGTTGAAGCTGCGTATGTTGCCCGTCAGCTCCGTGTAATACTGATGACAGCCAGCAGGTGCTAGCAGGTCGTAGTCTGCATGATGGGATGCAAAGATGTTGCGCAGATCCTGCAGACTGTTCGAGTTGCCCCCGAGTCCACCAAATGTGGTCACCCTGCGCTTGGTGGTGGCCTGTGGCCCCTCCAGCTGTGTCACAATCATGCGCCAGTTCGTCTGACTTAAACCCTGACTGGGCACCACAAACGTCAATGTGAGCTGATCGATGCCCGCGGCCACATTGAAGGGCAGATACAAATGCTGGCCGCTGTTGACGCCACACAGCTTAAAGTTGCCCGCCTCAAAGTAGTCCCTGCACTCCAGCAAACGCTCGTCCGTTGCACTTGCCACCGGCTGTGGCAGCTCGAACTGCTCGAAATCTATGCGCACTTGTTGCACATTCGCACTGTACGCCTCGATCGTGTACTGGCAAATGCCGTTGGCAAAGGATCCAGGATTCCTGATGATGGTGCGCTTCAACCGAGTTGTGGTGCCACACGCCATATTGGCTGTGGAGTGAAAAGACGGAGAAGAAGAGGCAGATAGTGAGAGTACATAAAAAGTAAAAACTTAATATTATTATTAAATTAACATTAAGTCGTCAAAGAAGCCTTAACACTTGATCTTTACTTTAAAAATTCCGTAATTGAATCAAATATATTTTGTACTTAGTTTAAGAAAATCCGGGATTTCCAAATTTCTGATTTTGATTAATTTAATTCCGAGATCCCGAAATTTTCTTTCTGAGTAAGAGAGTTGTTGCACATACTTTCACAGCAGACGCCGTAGGTGCCGCAGTAGCCGTTGACTGTGCCACCTTGCCGCATGCACTTGAAGCGCGTGAGGCAGGTGCCCGTGGCGCCACCGTTCGTGGTGCAGCTGTCCGCCATCGAACTGCGTCGACGCGCCTGCCGCCAAACTCCCGGCTCGCTTGGCGCCGGCTTCTCCGTAATATTCAGATTAAGATTAAGTGGCACAAATGCCGCAGATGCCACTGCCTCAAGTTGTGCGTATGCGCAGACGCACATGCCACAGATGAAGATGAACCAACTTAGAGTCTGCATAATCCTTGTGTGTTTGTTGCCGTTATTCTTGTGATTGTTACCGTTGCTTACGCCTACACTTTCACATTTACAGTGATCGATGGATTCTTCAGCGCTGCTGCTTTTATACGACGTCAGCGTCAGCAGCGAAAGCCACAGCGACCGTGACGCTGGCAGCGGCAGCGGCAGAGGAAGAGGCAGCGTCGGCATTGATGAGATTTTCGTGTTAAAAGCACTTTGTGTCAATATTTGGTAAGTAGAATCTAAAAGGCGACACAAGTCCGAGATCGATTATTCTGCGGTCAGTCGCTAAGAATACATATGAATATTCAAAGGGGCATCCAAACATAAATAGTCTGTTTGCCAACCGCCAACTGCCAAGTCATTGAACCTCGGAAACTAAACTATCATCCGTGCTCTGCTTGAATGCCACAAACTGGGTTATGTTTGCACTCTAAATGTCTCCATCGGCCTCATATCATTTTGAATGTAGTTATGATGATGTCAAAAAGTGAAAAGTTGCTATACATTCCATTCTCGCCATCATTCTATAAATGATACGATAAATTGATGTGTGAATATGAGAAAAAAAATTATCAATCAATTTGGTGATAGCACACCAGTTGCACAATGCAACACGCGCAACTTAAAGACAACCTGCAATAAAAATTTAAAAGAAATACTCTGTTGCACATATCAGTTTTTAAAATGTATTTTATAAAACATTGCTCTGCGGCTTTACTTTCATCAAGATTATTTAAAAGTGAATTTCTTTTACTTGTGATAAATTAAGTTTGTCTATGAAAAATGTATATATAAACAAGTGGGCGCGGCTACAGTCGAGTTTGCTCGACTGTTAGATACCCTGTGCCAGTCTCCATAAAATAGAATATAGGTTATAATAGAATTAGCAATATGTATGTAAGCATATTAAACATAAATATTTAACGCCGTTCGAATTTGCTGTATGATATAGTGGCCCGATTTCAGCCAAATTTAATCAGAATGTATGGGACCATCCCATATGCATATTCTGTCAGTTTGGTTGAGATACCTCAAAAACCACAAAAAAGTTTTTCATTCTGAGACTTGATTAGCTATGGCAGCTATATGATATAGTGGTCTGATTTCAACCAAGTTTGGTCAGGATGTCAAGGACCATGCCGTATGCATATTTTGCCAGTTTGGTTGAAATATCTCGAACAACAAAAAAGTGGTTTATACTAAGCTTGATTTTCGACTGATCGATTCTATGGCAGCTATATGATGTAGTTTTCCGATTTCAATCAAATTTGATCAGAATGTATGGGATATCTCAAACAACAAAAAAGTTGTTCATACTAAGACTTGATTTTCGACTGATCGTTCCTATGGCAGCTATACGATATAGTGATCTTATCCAAATTTAAAAACAAACTTAATCTGCGTCCGGTATCCAGAAACCTACATACCAAATTTGAAGTTTGTAGCTATTATAAAGGGTGTTTTTTTTAGACTTGTGGTTTTTAATCTGGCAGCACTTTTTTCAGAGCTGGACTTTTTGACAGCTGTCACTTCATTTGTGCTCAGTATGGTTTGCCATTTTATAGTGAAAAGACGCACTCCTGAACAACGTTTGGAAATTATTGAATTTTATCATCAACGTTTCATGCTCGGTTAAGAAATTGCATTTTAAATTTTTTCCATTTTATGACCAGTTTAGTCGACCTTCTGAGGCGGTTATTCGGAATGATTACAAACTTTCTTTTGCCCCAAATGGAAGTGCTAGACTTGGCTTACATGAGGTTTCAGCAAGACGGTTCCACATGCCACACAGCACGGGAAACAATGGCCCAATTGAGAGGCGATTTCGGTGAAAAGTTTACTTTACGCTTGGGGATGGTCAATTGGCCGCCAAGATCGTGTGATTTAACGCCTTTAAACTAATTTTTGTGGGATTATGTGAAGTGGCTTGTCTACGCAGATAAGCCCGAGACGATTGACGCCTTGGAAGAGAATATTTGGCGCGTTATTGCTGACATTTGGCTCCAATTGCTGCAAAAAATTGTCGAAAATAGGGCCTCTCGGCGGGAAATTTATTCGAGCCAGCCAGGCGGCCACTTGCCCGAAATCATTTTAAAAATAAAATGGCAAGCCCCTATCTTTATAATAAAGCTAATTTCTTCGCCATAACATTATATTAAATGCGTTTTATTTGTTTTTGAAAACCACAAGTCTAAAAAAAACAACCTTTAGTTACTGAGATCGACGCTTTCAAACTGATGGACGGACAGACAGACGGACATGGCTCAATCGACTCGGCGGTTGATGCTGATCAAGAATATATACTCTTTATAGGGTCGAAGATGCTTCCTTCTGCCTGTTACAAACATCACAAAAATCTTATATACCCTTTTTGAAAATTTTCAATGGACACAGGGTATAAAAAATTATGTGATCACCAATTATGATAACTGAATACTATTTTTACTTGCAGCTAGAACTTTCCAACAATCAAATACGTCAAATTTTGTTGTCGATTTCACAAAAAAGTATCGAACAAGTACTGTGATACTTGATTTTTATTGTGTTTTTAGAACAATGAAAAGAGATATTTAACGAGCAGTTTAAAAATGAAGTAGGCTGATTTGTATAAAATGGTATCATGTCATTCAGCTGGTACTTATTAATGAACCATCACAAGTAGAAGGGCGATTACTGATTCTGCTGAATGACCCCATCGAAATCGGTTAGGTTATGAGATATTTGGAAATCATTTAAGAGGCTGAATAAGATAAGATACTAAATGTGTTTACCATGGTGTCAAACCGAAACGAATTTCGGCTTAGGTTACGCTTTCGGTTATGTTCGCATTTTGATTTTCGGCTATCGGTTTTTTAAACTTGTTGTATGTATATCGGTTACATAACGGTTACCGGTTTCTTGTTTGTTTCGGTTTCGAAATACCGGAATGATTTTGATTCAAAAAAATATATTAAAAATGATAAAGATACATATGTAAATTTGAAAACAAACATTTAAAAATTTCAAAAATGTAAAAAAAAAGAATATATCATTCTACTTTAAAAAATCGTATTTTCCAATTACACAAAATTTAGTTGCAGAATGAATGTCGAACCCAAACAATGAGCAAATTGATATTCGGAGAGAGAATACAATTTTTGACATAATTCTGATTGCAATGGAAAATTATGTAGTTTAATTAAAAAATTTTTATAAATTGTAAGCTTTATTATACTTTTATTTTATGTGATGTGAACACTTTATATTTGCCATAATAATATTAATACAAATAAAATAATTGAGCTTTGTCTAGTTGAATTTATTGTTTCGTTATTAAAGCGGGGTCTCATTACCTTAGGTAAACAAATAATCAATACCTTGTGTACTTTATAAATTAATCTCACTTTTTTGCCCCGGCCTGTGTTTCTCTCTGTTTATTTATAAAGCTTGTGGCTTGTCTTTTTCAGGCAATTACATGCATTCATTTGGAAATGTCTGCAAAAGACTTATTTATAAGAGTATGGAAATTCCGAATCAGACCCCACTGCATATGCGATAAAACTTATCGATTTCTTATCGAGGCGCCTTACATGGCTAATTAGTCGCCACACGACGACAGTTGATGAAATTCGCCCATAAAAGGCAGACGACAGTTGACGGCGACTCAATACGTAAAATGAGGAGTTACATTGCAAGTGTCTTTCTTGTTGTGGTTGTTGCCGTGAGCTGTGCTCAATCCGCCTCAGTGGCAACGCCGACATGCGGTGGCAGCACCTCCTCGAAGGACATCAAGCTGGTGAAGCCGACGAATCCGCCACGGGAATGTCAGTACCGGATCAATGCCTACAGCAAGAATGTCTGTCAGTTGCGCATTGATTTCGCCATGACGCTGGCACAGCCCTCGGTGCAGGCACAGGGAGGGGATCTGTTCACGGCGGAGTGCACCCAGGATTACTTCGAGGTGAACGGACTGAGGCTGTGCGGCGTGGAGACCTGGCAGCACATCTATGTGCCCTTCAATGCCACTGCAGGCGTCTCCAGAGTCGACCTGCTAATTGTCCTGGCCAACCGCGCAGGTGGCAACTCCCTGCCCAACCCCGAGTGGACCATGAAGGTGACCCAGCTGGAGTGTCCTGCCGGCGCTGCCATCCGCGAGCTGTCGCGCAGCTCCAAGCAGCGTGCCAGCTCCATCAACGACGGCTTCCTCGTGGCGCCACCTGGCTGCCTGCAGTACTTCCCGGAGTCCAAGGGCGTCGTCAAGTCCTTCAACTACAACGAAGGCGCCGGCATTTATCCATCGAACCTGAACTACGCCATCTGCTTCCGTCGCGACACCTCAACAACTGCACTCACGTGGGTTAAACCATTCAATCTCTCTATATGTTTCTTTCTAAATTCATAACTTCACTTAATTTACTTATTTTTTATTTATTTATTTCATATTTACATATTTTAAATTTATTTAGTCGCCATCCTAGTGCTACAAGTTGTCAGGAACTTAATTTTACATTTTTTTTAAAATGACTAATAACTAATTTTTAAATATTCGATTTTTTTATAAGTACAATTTATTATTAATATTTGTTATTTGTCATTAATTATTTGTATATGTATTTATTATTTAATATGAATTTACTTAGTATCTATTATTTCTCATTTTTAATTAATTATTTATTAGTTTTCTTTTAAAATTTATTATTACTTATTTAATTATTTCAATTACTTTCACAGAATTCGCTCGTACTTCTTCCATGTGGGCGCCGAGACATCAGCGAGCACTCTGCTCACGGATAACTCATGTTATCGAAGTGGCAGCTCCGGAGTTCAAAGTGCCGATTATCTGATGGTGCCACAGGCCACGTTGGTGGACAACGACGAGCGCGCCACCTACTTCTGTGGCGCCACAAACAAGGATGTGGTCATAAGCAGTAAGTTGAAGCTTTTATCCCTAAAAAGCTCTTGCATCGAATGCTTTCACACCTTTCTCTCTTTGTCTCTCCCTAGGCAACAACCCGGGTCCTTTGCTTGTGCTTTTCAACAGCAATGAATTCTACGAGAACAGCGATTCAGGCTTCGCTTTTACCTATACGGTTAAATAAAAGCTTTGGCGGAATGTAAAATCGTTTAAAATAAAGTTGCGAGATGTTCAAAACTGATTTATTCTTAAAAATTACTTGGTTATCTAGAGAGAGAGAGAGTTGTTGTCTTTCCTTTTACTTTGTTTTTGTTCATATCGCGACGACAATCAATTATAGATACATATTTGCACACATATCAAAATATCAACTTGAGTTGACAACGCTTATCGCTGATAATTACAGGTGAGATAAACAACAACTATCTCAAGCAGCGTTACAAATTGTGTGTCGACTTGTCTGGAAACACGAAAGGCACTTGAAAACGACACATCAACAGTTAATTTGATGTGAATGTGTTTAATGTGAATTTACAGCTCAATAAATGCATTTACGAGTATAAGAGCTTTAAGCTTGTCTTGCATACGCCGGCTGTCGTCTATTGTGAATTTCTAAATGGTAATTTGAATTTACGAGTATAAGAGCTTTTTATAGCTTTAAGCTTGCCTTGACTAATGCCGCCTGCTGTCAATTGTGAATTTATGAATGAATGAATGAATAAATTACATAGTACACTTTATTGTGAATGCAACAAGTGTGTTTCTTTTTAGTAATCACAATCATATGCAGAACCAAATAAAAAATTTACGTAACACGTGCCCCCTTTTTCGTAGAGCAATTTAAAAATAGAATATTGATAATTTCTCAAATTTATATGTCGACATGGGCACTTCACAATTTAATTAGACCACAATTAGAATACATATGTACAAACATAGATTGTGATTTATGAACTGCGTCAGTCCAAAAATAAAAATATAAAATAATATAAATCACAGAAACTGATATAGACAATACTTAAAGAATTGCTAATATCAGCTTATCAGCTCCAAGCTGGAAATGAATGCTTACTCGTATTACAACTAACATATCATTTATAGTATTGAGAGTCAAAACAAATAATGTAAAGAGTTTGATTTATTTACATATTTATTTTGAATTTATTGCTCTCATCAAAAAACAGTTTGAGTTTGTTTTGTTTTGTTTTTTACACAGCGCGCGTCAACGTATTCTGTTATACTCAAAATGGTCATGTTAAGCACAGACTGCGTATGTTACTGCGCTGTTAAAAGAGAAGAGACCCGGTAGGAAATGCGCTCTAGCGGCACAACACTGTGTGTGTAGAAAGCTTAAGCAGCCGGCCGGCGCAATTGTTGCGTGGCCTTTGAATGAATGTTGTGGCATGCGGATTTCAGTTGCCGTTCAACTGCCGCGAATTCAGAACGTCCCACGCGGATGTCAACAATAATTTCTGTGGCGCGCGCAACTCGAAAGCAACTCAAATGGTGCGAGACCCACAAAACTGTTAAACGCTTCGCTTTAATTGTGAACATAAAAAAGAAAACACATAATATTGTGAATGAGAGAGAAAAGTGGGGGCAATGAAATTAAGCAGAATTTCAATGTGACATCAAGTTAAAGTACATAACATTTATAATAACAAGTGTGAGTGTACTGCAAGTGTTCACAAAAGGCCATTATAAAAAAGTGTTGTTGTTGCTGTAATTGTTGTTGTTGTTGTTGGCTGCTTTGCCGATTTGTTATCACCACTTGCAGTGCGTGCCGCTTAAGAGCCAATTTAAGTGGCAGGCATTTAATCAAGTAAGTCTTCGTCGCCAACTTCGTCGCCGTCGCCGTCTTCGTCTCCGCGACGCGGCGGCGTCCTTCACATGCCACTGTGCAACACCAACACCGAGCAAAGGCGGCAAGCAGCAGCCACAGAGTCGCAGAGTCACAGCTTCTTTCCCCCCCTTCCCCACCCCCTTTGGAGTGGATCTCATTGTTAGCTGCGCGCACATTTTCAAAATTCCCAGTGAAAACATTGCCATAAATTAACAACTAATTCAATTAACTGCTGAGGCAACGTCAACAACGAGGCAACGTTTCCTCTTAGTTACCGTTGTTGCCACTGTTGCACGGCTGCAGGATATGCGACAAGTTGCTTAGAGGCAGCGGCCCCTCCACCTCCACCTGCACCTCCAGCTCCCTTCCAGCTATTCACAGCGATCCAACGCTTTCCGGTAAGTTGATTTTAAATAAAGCACAATAGAACACATACATGGGCGTCAAGTGGGTGGGCGTGGCACAATTATGAAACTGTACTCGTGCACTGAGATAAAAGCAGTACTAAAATTAAGTGCAAAGGAGTTCGAATCAAGAATTTTTGAGACTTGATATAAGTGCGAATTACTGAAATTAATACTAGTTCGGGACTTGGGTTCGATTTACAAATCAAATTGGTAAAATCTTAAATCAAGTGCTTTAATTTCTACATCTTTCTTAGCGTTTGCTTGCTTAGAATTCCCAAATGGGAAAGCTAGGTAATTTATATTAAATCTACTTAAATAGAGAGAAATAAATTTTTAAATGTGGCGTTGAAAGTACGAAATACTTGTGATTTCCCCTCGGTGTAAAATATAAAATTGATATAATTTTTTAGATTGAAAATACTAATATCTTGACATTAGAACATCGAAATTTTAATCAAGTAAACTATTGAATTACTAAAAATGAGTATAAAAAATTCTTAATATTAGTAAGAGTCTTAAATTGTATTCAAGTTGGTAAAATCTCAAATCAAGTTCTTTTATTCCTACATGTTTTCAGTGGTTGCTTGCTTAAAATTCCCAAATGGGAAAGTAAGATAATTTAGATTGTAATTACTGAAATACTTAATTTTTGTACTTAAAATAAGATCTTAATTCTTTACTATAGTAATTTCAATCTGAGTGAGAAATTAAGTTTGAAATTTGGCTTTTTGAGTGCGAAATACTTGAGATTTTCCCTCTGTGTAGATGGAGAAACACCTACATACATATGTACATATGTATGTAGCTCAGGTTTAAATTTTGGCCAGGTCTTTGTCCTGAATTCACCCATTTTTGGGGCTGTGCTTATGCAAATTTGCAGGGCTCCTTTTTTTATGGCCGTCGGAAAAAAAAAATCTCAGCTGCATAAATCAAAGCCAACTTTCTGACTTTTGGCCATTTGACACGCCCACCTATTCAGATGCTGGCACGTTGCAAAGTCATAAATCTTTTGCCAGCTCGGCAAATGTCTTTAATTGTTCAGCTGAATAATTTTCGAAACTCAAATGCATCAAATCGAAGAGTGGAAACAAATCGAATCGAATCGTTATCGAACGTAATCGATGATTTCATGTAGCGCGCAACTTTGTTACTATCATTGTGGCACGATCATGATGTATCTGCAACCATTTGTCACTGTTCGGCTGCAACAACAAGTTAACAAGTTGAGCCTAACGAGCACCGAGCACCGATCCCAAAGCAAATACAATTTGCACGCAAAACATGCCGTTTATTGTCTATTTGACATTAGGCGCTTACCTGGCGCTCCTCCGACTCATCTGTCCCACTGCTTTCCCCTCCCTCCACAAGATAGTCATATACTATCAGTTGGCTTCTACTTACATATTTATCAGCTTTTAGTTTAAACAATAAACTTGGCAGCAGGCAAAATGCACACGATTCTTAGCCAAAATGCGACGACGACGATGACGATGACGTTGTTGTTCAGTGGATTTTGTGGGTGGTTTTGTTTGTCTTTGCCATTATTTTTGTCGTTGCTGTTGTTGTTGTTGTGCACGTGGTCGCTAATGCAACCGCAATAAGTAAATAATGGCAGAGACTAGATTTATTTATCATATACGCAAACAGTCAGATTTACTGTGGAATTGGCGACGCGTCGCTTTTAATAATACAAGAAATCTGTATACTAAGTAAGTAGTATAGAAAATACGTTCATATATAATGCTTTTTAAGTTGAAAATGCAAATTAACTCAGTCAGATGATTTCAATTCAGCTGATCTTAAAACTGACGAATTTCAAATTATTATTATTATTATTTGACTGTAATCACAAATTACGTTAGCTGTGAATCTAAATTAATCGATAAATATTTTATTTAAAAATCAGATCAAAATGCTTTTCGTTTACTTCAAAATCGATATACTTATTTTTAAAGCTAAAAATAATTTAGAATGAACTAAAAAATGTTTTAAATATCTCGCAGTTTGTATTTAAGCAATTGTAAAGATTCAGATAACAGACTTCCTTTGTAGGTTTTCAAAAATTATTTTTAATTTACTCTAAAATTCTTTTATTTATTTTTTAGCTTTAAAATCTTATGAATATCTCTTTATTGATTAATGATTTACGCTTGCAATTTCAAATTAAATTTTATCTTTGACTTAAATATGCTGTATTATCGATTAGAGTATTTATATATCTTATACACAGCAAATCTTGACTACTACTTCCCATTAATATAAACTTGTTGAATATTTTGTTTATCATTAAAACCTGCCGCGAAAGCATAATCGATAATAAAATAAACAATATAAATATATTCAAATTGCTCAAATAATTCTTAGTCAATGATTCTCCATTTCGTTTCCGTTTAGATTGGTTATTGGTTATCCCATGAACTTTATTTATCAGCACCCAAATTTATATCGAAAACGAGATGGCAATCTTTTCACACTGGCTGATGGCCAAGAAACATTTAAACAATTAATTTTCTCACTGGACGGTAATCATTAAACGTTTCTCAACACAAATACAGAATGTTTATTGCATGAAGCATTTTTAATTAATTGCAATCGCAATCTATTTTCGGCTGAAAACATCAAAACCGCATTTTCCATCAGATTTTTGAGCTGAAATTTTGTCTGCTAAATCTAAACAAATAATAAAAGTATATATGAAAAAATAAAAAAAAAGATTTTGGCGCGCAAATGTTGTTGTTGATTGAAATATAATTGTGCGCCGAGCTGTGCATAGGTTCCATCAATTTTCATTATGCCCACAATGGTTGAGTGGATCGGGGGCAGTGGCAGGGGGCAGGAACTGGGAGCAGTAATCGTCAATCGTCTTCCTAATCATCGTCGTTGTCGTTGTCGTCATCGTCAATGGTCAATCATTAATACGTCGAATGCTCGAATGCTTCGCTGCTGCTACTGCTGAAAATGGCAACGTCAAAGGCTAAAAGGCGAAATTAGAATTAAAATTAAAATTAATTGTTATTGATCTCCATAAAGAATTACAATGCAAATACAAATACAAAGGAGAAATCGCGCGCGAAACGCTAATGAAACGCGCGTGCGTTGAGCTGAGTCACCCGGATGGGTCAGGTTTTTCAAATGGAGAACGTGCAACGTGCAACAGTTGCGTGACAAACAAACAAACAAGCAGACAAGCCAACAGGTAGACGGGTAAACAAACTAGACAGCTAACTAATATGACTCTTACATGGCCAAGTGTGTGCGGGTTCAATTAACGCAATGACAACTTTGAGACAAGATGCTGCTGACAGGCAACAAGATGTGTATGTAACTGTGCATCTGTGCTCTGGGGGCAACTCTGGACACTGCCACGCCTTAAATGGCAGCGTCTAGTTGCAGCGTGCAGCAAATCGGCAATCGATAAAAAAATGAAAGAAAAAAACTGGCAGAAAAAGTTGTTAATTGGAATTTAACAAGCACTAAAAGCGTCTAATGGAATCGATGCCCAAGAATAGGCCTGATGAGATGAGCTGAGCTGAGCTGAGCTGTGCTGATCTGAGCTGGGCTGGGCTGGATGTGCTACTGTTACCACTTACTACTTACTACTTACCAGTTACCAGTTACCAGTTTACCCACTCAACCATCGCACTAAATTCATTCTGACAGCAGCAACTCAGATATGCCTTGTTGTTGTTTCTTTTTTGTTGCTATCGTGTCAGCAAATGTAGAAATTAAGTTTTGTCTCATCTGATGGACACTGTAGTTGATGCTGATGCTGATGCCGGATGAAGAACCATCCAGCAGTCAGGGGCCTGTCAGTATCATTTACGTGCTGGCTGCAGCACGAAACAATCAACTTATTTGTCTGCCTCGGCTAAACGTTTCAAAGCCAGCCAAAGCAGCTGCTCCAGACCAAACTGATGGCAAAGGCCAGTTCCCAGTTCGCTCCCCAGCATTAAGTCCCCATCCTCCTGTTTCCAATTCCCTGTTCCCTGTATAAGACACAACCACAGGCAGAGAACTGGCTGTGCCATGACCATTCCAAGCGGCAGTCAGACTCGTGATGTTCCTCCGCTGCATTCCACTGTCGAAGACATCAGCATGCAATTGTGTTCGCCTTCAGCTACAGTTTTGTCTGCCTATGAGCACCTTTTGCCAAATATTGAATGATAATAAAATATTCAATAATAATAACATTTATTTACTTAAGAAATTACATCTGTAAATGACTTGCAAATTGTTGTCTGCTTCAGTTACAGTTTAGTATGCCTATAAGCATCTATTACCAAATATATAATTTCTTTGGTAAGAGCTAAACAATTACAATTATAACGTGTATTTTTTACTCGAGAAATTCTATCGGGCTATCAACAAATTTAAATTAATCATTTATTGTTCATAAATCTACATAAGACGATCGTTATTTCTACTGAAATGTTAATTAGCTGAATAAATAAAAAATAGCTGCTTCGTATTAGTATGATTGTGACAAGAATGCTTAAATTATTGGATATATAAAAAGTGTTTTTAAATAGATATTTCATAACATATTTATTAATTTATTGAACAACTTTGAGCAGCTGACATGACCATTAATTCATTAATTAAAGTCTTATAAAATTGTATAAATTAAAGGCAAACATTGTAAGACGAATTGGTTTAAATATTTTGATATACATTTTATTCAATAAAAACTTAAATGACAAATTTAAATTTCAAGCTATATATCTATAAAAACCAAATTGATTTAAGTAAATTTAATAAAGTCCATCGAATCTAAAATAAAATCCAATTTTCAACTGAACGTACAACAATTTAAATCTCTTTCTCGCGTAAAACAAATTTGCACGCGGGAATACCATTGCTTAAATTCGAATATTAAAGCAGAGCGTAGGTAGATCTGACCGCATACAATACACTTTGTATATAGCTGGAAAATAGTTTACATCAAACTTTTGATTACTTTGGTGTTGCTGTTGTTGGTGCTGTTGATGTTGTTGTTGATTCTGCCTTTGACAGGCAACTGGCAACATGGGGATTTTACTTTTTGGGGGCAACAAGCCACTGATGCTGCCCCAATGCTGCTGACAGCTCACGCCGCAGCGTTAGCTCACCTTTGTGTCGCAGTCAGCGCTAATGAAGCAGCAGGAACAACAACAGCAACAACAACCAAAAGTGGAAACAACCAAATAAGAACTGCACATGTCACACGTGCCGCATCTTTTGATAAACCAAAGACAGTCAACTTGTTTGCAGGCAAAGGCAAACGAACAAGCCGTAGAAGAAGAGGACTGCAATTGCGCCTGCTATGGCCCCTTCTTTGCCAGCTTGCCTCATCTCTGCCCCTTGCCACATTCTCTGCCCAGTGTCAGGCTGCCAAGCTCAATTTGGGCCGCACGCCGCGTCGCGTCGCTGACATTAATCAATTGCATTGGGCGAGCGCTCGCTCAGCGGGAGCTGCACGAAAGTTGGCCATAAATTAAAGGCCTGGTTTTGTGGCAGCCAGTTGGATAAGCGCAACAACACCTGTTGCCACGTTGTATGCACTTTGTCGCCTGGTGGCCACTTCCGTTTTTCCGTTTCGCCTGCACTGCACGATGCGATACGAAAGATGATTTGCAGCGTCTTTTAAGGCTGAACACTGATATGCTCTTAAGATAACGCTGAACAGAGAACAGAAAGAGACAGAGTGTACCAGGAAGAGCGAGAACGAGTCAGAGTGTGATAGAGACAGAGAGGTATGTAGTAAGAAGAGCAGTCAAAGAACTTGCAACTTTCTCGACACTTGAGCAACAATGTTTAACATGTCGCGCTGCCAAGCCCATAAATCACGCGTAAATTGCCAGCCACACACACACACATCTCCCCCCATCTACGAATACACACATTCTTCACACTTGTGAGACACTTGTTGTCATTAGCAGCAAGAAGAAGCCGCCAAGCAAATACGTTAAGCTCCATCGCGACATTTGTTAAATTTGTTGCCGCCCCAAAGCTGTTGACTTGCGGGAAGCACACAAATGATTGACACATCAAGAGTTAAGTGTGTGGCACACACACACACATATTTACATACACACATATATTCAGACACACACACACTGATAGCCTTATCAAGACTTTGCTGGCCACAAAACCGGAAGTCGCATGTCAAACACCATTCGACATTTTGGCCGTTGACGTCGACAGCTGCAAATCAAAACAGCGCCAAAGCGAAATGTCATTTCAAATTTACTGAAATCACTGAGAAATCTTCTGGGCACGGCTCCAGAAACCACAAACATAAATACAAAAGCAAAAGTCACAACAACAATATGAACAACTGCGGCAAAGCTTTGCGTGCATAATTGCAATTAAATGATGCGTGTCTGGTGTGTAAGTGCGTGTGTGGGGTGTGTATAATGTGTGGGTTGTGTTTGTTAAAATAACAGATAAATTTGCCACAGCTTTCAATTAACTATGAAATATGGCGATTAAACGATTTTAAAAGTCAAGTTTTTTAACTGTATTTAATTTTCACTTTAACAATGACATCGAAGTTCATTAAACTAGAACATTGTAATTTACTCATGTTTCACCATAATCGATTCTACGAAATGAACGCCAACCAAGTACGAGTATAGCTTATATTAAACAATATAGTCATTTTAAGAATCTAAAAAATGTATTGAATTAAAATAAACTCGTTAAATTGCATAACCAACATAAAATTAAAATAACATATTTCTTTTACTGTGTGACATTTGATTTTTGTAGCTCGCAAAATATAACAGAACAAATTTTAGAGCGATTAAGAAAATAAAAACTTATTAAATTAAATTAAATTTTCATGATTTAATGAAATGGATTTTGAATGAATTTATTTACTATTTACAACAATAATAATAATATTTTTTTTGACATGTGAAATTAATTTATGGCACGCGATTTTTTCAACATTTCTCTGAAGTAATTTCAGTAACCAAACTCAGTTCTAAATAGCTCCTATCGCTGTTGTATTAACCAAGAAATTCGGTTTAAGTGGTTCAAGTGACTTTCATTTTGATTTATGCTCTTTGCTTGTGGCAAAGCTGAGAACAAATCCAAAGTCCAAGCTGCCAAGTCGAGTTGCTAAAGCAAATGAATCTATTTGCTTTTAAGGCATTAGCTTGTTGCATCTTCCGCATGCTAATGCGTAAATCAGGTTAGTCTTTTGGCAACCGGGCGTATGCGTAATATTTATATATGATGTTGCCTGGGCACATGTGGCAGCGTTCCAAGTGAGACGTCGCATCGCCGGCGCGTGGCATAAATAAACACATTTGTGGTGTTGCAGCAACAGCGGCAGCTGCTTCTTGTGCATTCAGCATGCGACTCAAAGGCAGACAACATGAAAATTGCATTAAAGAGCAGGGCGTATACAACTTACACCCACACACACACACACACACACACACACACACACACACAAACACATAAAAAGACACACCCACAGCCCAGTCAGTCCGATGTCATCGTCTCTAACTTTGTCCCCATTCAGCTGTAATGAGCAATTAAAAAGCTGCACATAATTTAATTAGAAAATCCAAAAAGAAAATAGAAAGAAAATAACAAATGCCGTTGGCAGTGTGTCACATTGTCAATCTGCCACTTGGGGCAAATTTGAACGAGTGTCAATCATTTTAAATGTTGCCAAATTAACGTCTTCTTCTCAAATTTGCTTTTACTTGTTTGTTTGTTTGTTTAATGGCCAATCTTCATGTCAACTGCTAACTGAAAGCGCTGAGAGTTAACCATTCTGACAGCCGCTAATTAGTTTGCCACTTTCTTCCTGCTTCGCTTTTCCTCTTCTTCCATCCGTTTGCCAAAAATGTACAGCAACATTAATTAAAACCACAAAAACCGATGGCTACACATTTTCTTTCAATTAGACAAACTAAAAACTTCCGACTTGCGGCTGTCAGCACTCTGAACTTGCCACATTTGACAGTGGCTGTGGCTGTGGCAATGCCAGTGGCAGTGGCAACACAATCCCATTGAGAGCTTCGGGTCAAGTCAATAGGATTCGTATGCAGATGGAAGTGTAACCAAGGGATATCCTGTTACCAGGACACAGCTCAACTCTGACCCTATTTCTGACTGTAGTTGAATAAAAAATGTGTGTATAGCCAAATTAAAACTACAACTCTGAAAATGCCAACGACATCTGTATTTAATGGGCCAACAGCTTTAACCATACCCTGTAGGTGGTAGAATGAAATGGGTATACAAGAGAGAATGCGCGAAAGAATGATCGAATGAAGGCATATTTTATGAAGCACGTTTCAATGAGACTATAAAAACTAAAGACAGCTCGGAACTTTAATCAAATGAGGCGGTAATAAAACTTAAAT
>JBAMBJ010002023.1:0-25960 GCA_037043495.1 Drosophila recens
ATTAGCCAAATGGTTTCTTAAAAACCAAAGGATTTAAGTCAAATTAGAAGAAGGAAATAAAATCTAAAAATTCAATTACCTTTAAATCAAAAGAGTAAAGTATAAAAAAAAAATATATTTCAATTACTGAACTTAAATCTTTTAATATTCTACGATAAACAAGCTTCACTGAATTGTTAGATTTTCATAAAAATTCATTTAATTAACTCTTTACATCATCAAAAAAATAATTGTAAAGTGCTTACAAATCGTTTCGCTGAAATTGCGTTAACAATTGTTGATTTTCGTATCTAAGGTTTTTAAAGCAAATAACTGATTTATCACGATTACCAAGTTGACAGACTCAACTTTATGTTTGACTGCAGTTTATTGTTTTTTCCCATTTAAAACCGTCAAAAGTCCATGGATGCCACGAAAAACTCAACAAAATTTTTAATATAAACTCGTAGCACAGTTTGAAGCTTTGGTTAACACGATAAGCCAAAAAATAAGAGAGAGCATGTGATGGAGAGAGAGAGAGAGAGAGTGAGATGGAGTATTGCAGTACCAGAGAGAGATATGCTAATCAAAATGAACGTAGTCAACGAATATGCTTGCCACTTTGCCCCACTTTGACACTTCCAGTGCGTAAAACAGAATCCAGCAGCAGCAACGAAACCCAACGCAAATCAACCGCTGAAAAATGCACAGTCAAAGGAAAGTTGCCGCCTGCTGCCAAAGGATTTGAGGGTGATGGATATGGGGGGATGGTGGCAAAACCCAAATGTGAGCTATATATATGTGTGCGTATGTGTGTGTGTGTGTTTGGCCCCCATCTCGGGAGCTTTTGGATCTGGGTTAAGCAAAGGGAAAATCAAATTTCACTGCAACAGCAGCAGCAGCAGCGACGCGTCGCTTTTGCCGACTGACAACCAACCAACTGCCATGTGTGAAAATTTTTAATACATCAACTCAAAGGCGTACCACAATGCCACCCACTCAACAACCGCTGTGGTGGAAGGTTGAAGGTTTGGGGCCACAGCAAAGCGCAGCCCCAAATGAAATGCATAAATAAACCTTGCACTGGGATCGTAGCATCAGCACACAGGACACATAGCCTTCCTGTCTGCCTGGCTTCGCCCCCAGGTCCCTCCTACCTCTTTTTATTCTGGTCAACCCCTCCTCCCTCCTTCAGTCTTGGCCCCCCTAGTCTGGCCCTCTGTCTGTCTGTCTCGTTGGTTGCCCGGCACAGTCAAAGGCACAAAAAGTCGCTGCACCCGCAACATAATCATGTTCACGAATTGGTTGAAATACAAATGTGTGTGTGTGTATATGTGAAAGAGTGTGATTGTTGCATGTATATGTGTGTGTGTTTGTGTACAGCAAATGGACATGCAAAACTTAGTAGCACCAACAATGCAGGCACACAAACAATTTAAATATAAATAATTTGTTTACTCATGTTCATGCTCATTGTTCATCCTCATTTGTTGCTGCTCGGGTTGTTGTTGTTATTATTTTTTGTTGCAGTTGCTGTTGTTGTTGCTGTTGTTGTCTGTCGGGTGTTGCTGCTGCTGCTGCTTGCCTCATACATAATAAAGTGTCTGGGCAATCATTTGATGCTCGTACTGACCCTGCACTGGCCGTGTCAGTGAGTCGCGTTTACAGACACATCTCCCCTGCTCTCTCCCACTCTCCTCTTCTCTCCTCTTCCATCACATTGGCTTGACCAAGGCTTCAAGCTGGCCCGTGGGCATGACTTGTTTCTGGCAACTGGCCACAGAACCAACTAAATTATTTAGTTACACTGAGCCCACACATGCCGCTGTAGTGTATGTGGCTGACCAGTCAGCAGCCAACAATTCACTCAGTTTTTATGTTAATACGCCGCTATAGGCCAAATGTGCATCCAACATGCAACATTCAATGAATTTGCAGCATTGGGACACACACCAAATGCAACTGCCGCAAATAATATTAAAATTGTTGAATACAACTTATAGTAAAATGTAAACAAATTTGCTATAGTTTATGTAAGAGTGTAAGAAAAAGTTAAACTATTAAAAAGTCCATTAAATATGTAAATTAGAATATAAATTCTTTAACACTTAATTGATTGTGTGACCGTCGCCTGCTTGAATTTTTTCAAATTTTGATTTGTTCCTAACAAATTTAACTAATAAAATAGATAAACATAAAGAGATGAAATCTATATCATTATCATCAATTTGATTAGCGTAACCGTCCCAAATATTTATTCCCTGTAATCTACCGAATTGATGAAATAATAAAACTTACTTTGTTATTTAAATGTACAGTTTGCATTAGATGTCGCAAAGGAAAATAATTAATTGAAAGGAGACAACGTAAACTGTTTTCAAGGTAATTAATTATTAAAATTTAATATTGTCGAAATTGTTTATTTTGATTAAATATTCCTTTATCTATAGGAAAATAATTTCAATATTTAACTGTAAGAAACTATGGTGAATAAATATTTATTTTAAATGAAGCACAAAACGATGCTAATTAAATTGATGGAAAACCAAAGACAAAGACAAAGACTTCAAATGCTGTTTATTTCTGCAAAAATAAATATGATTATTAGATGAAATGTTTTTCCATAAGAATAGGACAACAAACTGTGTAGAATGACAAATGGCAAATATTTAATTAGTATATGAATGATTTAAATTATTAACATCGCTTTTATTGTATTATTTCATTATTTCAGCACTTCCCAGTATAAGCCAAGTCAAAGGATGTGTTTTAGTTAATGTCAACGAAGCGTCGTTTTTAGATATGCCGCAAATCTTGAATGCAATTTAATCAATTTGAAGTTTAGGCAAATGTCAAACCATTTTTGTTTATTATTAATTTGCATTTTGATTGGATTCTGACAATGTCAACGGGACTGACATCTGCCACATGTCGGCAAATGAGAAAATTACATTAGCAATTACGAGTACGCAACGCCTCAAGTCACTCAAAGTTGTCTTAACATTAACATTAACAATTTCAATTGAATTCCAATTTTTTAATAAATATTTAACTGACAGTCGAAGCCCCCCAAAAACAAGGCAATAAATTGTCTAACAATAATTGATTAATGGGCGGCAAGGGGCGTGGCAGCAGCAGCAACACACATTTCTTATCGCTGCTTTGCTACCCGTTGACAGGCAAGAAACTAAGGAAACACGGAAACAAGGCAACTGAAAAGAGAAAACTTTTGCCATTTGGTTTGGTTGAGATGGCGCATCTAATTAACATGGCCAACAAGGAGCGCGGCAGTGGCAACCAACCCAATTGGCCCCGAGGTAAACGCTTTGTGCGGCGACGGCGGCGTCGCAGAACTAATTTAAATTGATTGAATATGTTTTGATAGCATTTCAATTAACTTTTATTCGGCCTTGTGCCACAGTTTTCGTTTAGAAAGAAATTCTTTCTCACTCTGTGCATTTAAGGTGCAGGCAGCCTTTGGGCCACGAATCGTTGCCAATCTACAGAGCGGCTATCCTGGCTGCAGGCTACAGTGCCTTGTCCTATGTCCTGTGTATGTAAATGAGACTCGCTTCGTCATGGCGATGCCACGATGTGTGGCATCATTTTGCATAGTAAGTGGCCGGAGTAGCGGAAATGCAACTGCAACTGGGCCTCGTCTCATTGCATTTTGTGAGCCCAACTAAATCACCAGAAATCAGTTATAAATCCAATGGATGTTGCGCAGCAGGACATTAAACATACAAATACGTATGCGTAATTCCCTTTGCCTAAGGACACTGTGTGTGTGTGTGTGTGTGTGTGTGTACGTATGTCTGTTTGTGTGTGTGTGTGCGCCTTTCAATTATTCAAATAAAACAGCATTTTGGCAGCAGCAGCAATGTCCAGGCCAGAATGAGGACTCGATGCTCGGGCCTTTGGCATGCTGTCATTGGTCCTCAACTGCCGTCGCGTTATCCTCGCCCTAAATTCCGTTCTGTGAGGTGGACAACGCTCATTTGGATCGTCATGGAGCCTGCAAGGCTGGCCATTGGGGCTTACCATGCGACGACTTTAATCTATTGCCTGGAAAATGCATATACAGACATGCAGAGAGAGAAAGAGCGAGAGAAGGAGAGAGTGAGAGAGAGGACGGCTTGTGTGCGACATGAAAACATCAAACAACATTCGTCGGGTTTTAATTATTATTTGAAATCACGATGACGATGTCTGACCGTTGGTTCCTCCATCCATGTTGCCAGCAATCTAATGAAACATTAGCTGCTAGACTACAACAACAACAACAACAGCAACAGCAACAACAACAACAACCACACACATTAGTCATGTGCATGTGCACGCTAACAGGCATCAGAAATCTGTAATCAGACATCAGGCCGAGTATGAAACGCGCTTAAGCATAAATTTTATTGTTTGCACGGCAACAGAAACCAACTGTACACAGAGAACAACAACAACAAAAACAGCAAAAACAACTAGAGCAGCATTTATTGCTGCCATCTTTGGTTGTCATCAGAGCACAACAAGCCAAATACACAAGTGTAATAAATGCCCAACGCCACATGACAGGTAAATACAATATGCAAATACTCGTATCAACCTCAAGTACAGTCAAACTCGTCCAGAAGCTAAGCTAAAGTTGGCAAACAACACATGTAAATATACGTATATAGCCAGCTTAACGAGTGTCCACTGTTTACAAGAGAAAATCGCAGTTGGACACAGAGAATGGTACTAAAGAAGAAGAAGAGTTGGAGATAGAAAAATAGTCGAAGGAAATGCAATAAGTTGGCGTTGGAAAATTTTCCGGCCAGTTAGAATATTCCAGCATTAATCTTATCAGAGCATGATTAAAATAATAACCGAAATATTTAGAGAATTGACAGCAATATAGGAACTTGAAAAATTATAAGATGAAGTTTGTTAGATAGGTAGAAATAATGATGATCAATCAAAAAATAACAATTTTAATCGACAGTTTTTGTCATGTCTTTTCTTATTCGAAAACTCAAAAACTTTAATCTCTAGCTTTAACATTTAATTAACTCCTTATGTCAATATAAATAGAAAACCGCATTTTAAATTTGATTCTTCGACGTTTCATTTTATTTTGTTATAAATCTTGCCAAAGGGAATAAAAGCGTTGACTTGTAAAGTAGCTAGGTCAAAAATGAGACCAATTTTAATAACTGATAACTTTACCATAACTCATCTGTTTTTTGGCGGAATTTAATTTTGACCTCTAAATTAAATCTGCATTTGAACTTTTTTAATTTCAATTTAATTAAATTAAATTAGTTTATTAAAATTCTTAAATCTTCCCAGCCTGCTCAATCTCGTAACTAAGCAACTCTTTGGTCACCATAAGCAAAAATTCTCTTTCTCTTTAGCATTATTTACAATTAAAGTCTTACTTTGATTACCTATCAAGTGAATATTCATGGCAAGGTCAGCATTATTCAAAGAAACAAATCTAACATAATCTTGCCCACAGCTGAAGAAGCCAATTTGATTGATGACACCAATGGGGAGGAGCAGGAGGGAGGGAAGGACAAGGAGGGAGAGCAGCAGCCTGTTGGCCACACTGTCAAGTGCCAATTAAACTAAAACGCGGCAACAGGCAACAACCGATTTACGACAGCGAAGGCCAGACATGTATAGGCCGATAAAAATGCCAGTTATTTTTTTTTTGCACAATTCACTCGACAAGTTTTATTATTTGCTTTTTTTTCTGCTGGCACTAATGACACAGGACATTCAGCTCCCTGTTACCTCGATGCGTCGTTGGCCGTGTTGACGTTGATAGGCCACAACAATTTTCATTGGACAGCCATTTACAATAAACGTCAGCGATTGCCGTAGTCAGTCAGGCAGCCGGACAACTTGAAAAAAAAGCAAGAGAAAAAAAAATAGATGACAAGGACGTCGTGTAGTTTAGGTTAAGCGCAAAATCAAAGTGCCATTGAGGCCGAGGCTTGATAAGCGCTAATGAATGGTTTTCTTGTGCGCTTCAATGGGCCGTGTCTATGGCTGGCCGCAGCCATGGCAGCCAAGCCGAGGCAGTTGCCGGTTTCCAGTTGCCAGTTGCCAGTCGCAGCAGGACACTTGTCGCGGTTTGGCCAATTTAAGTGGCGGTTGATGTTGTCGTTGTCGCTGTCGCTGTCGATGCTGACGTTGACGTCGCTGCCTGCGGTTGGACTGACGCAAATGTTTGGTTTCGCTGGCAATTAACGTGGCCAAAAAACAATGCTGTTGCAATTTTTTGCTGGGCCTGTAATAAAATGGCAAACGTATGCCTGCAATCAATAACCAAAGCGAGCAGCCCCAAAAAGTATGCAACACTTTTCTCTGTTTGCCTTGTATGCTTTTTTATTTTATTTTAGTTGTGTGTGCACACCCAGCAACCACAACGGCTACGGCAGCTTGTACAGTGACAGCAAGACAAGAGAGTGGGAGTAAAAATAAAGCGGGGAATTGGGGGGAGGGGGGGACTGCCAACAAGCGACTTAATACAGGCCAAGTTGATGAAGACACAAGACAGATGGATAACGGCAGGTAAGCCAGGCATACAAATAACAAAATTTCGCAATGCCAGAGCGTGAAGAATTCCCAAAGAGAAAGAGAAGAAAAGGAGTAAAAGAAAGGCGAAGCAAATGGTAAAAGTTTTAAGCAAGCACTCCGTATACTCAACACTCAGACGACAAACGGCCAACGACAGACGACAGTCGTTGCTGTTCACAATGGCAGCCTCTTTTGTGCTGGCCATTGCAATACAAATCGTTACCAATTTTCAACCGGACACAGCAGAAAGCGGCAACAGAAAGGCTGACGCTGAGGCTGAGGCCGAAACTGTGGCTGAAAGCAACCAGGCCATAAGCAACGGTCAACTATATGTCCAGACATGCGGCGCACACCTTTCATTTATTGTTCGTTTCATACATTTTTCCCCATCCTCTGTCTCTCTCTCTTTCTGTGTTGGCCACTTTCATAGTGTAGAGCCATCTCGCCGTTGTTCTTGTTGTAGTTATTTTTGTTGGTGTTGGTTTTGCTTCTGTGCATAATTTATACAGCGAGCTTCACATGTTTTTTGGCTAAATTATTTGCCTGGCCTCGGCACGTGCTACAACAGAAAGCCTGCTCGAAGCTTCCTCAATGACTATGGCTATATCTATGGCTATGACTATGACTATGACTACGACTATGGCTATGGCACAAGGACTTCAGGTCAACAATTTGGTCATAAATTTTGGCGCCTGGCCTGCGACACGCTCTATGACATTATTGAACCTGAAAGGGGATATGGCCAAAAACAGAAATAGCAGCAACAGCCAACAGCCAACAGGCACAAAAGTCAACTAGCTGACCTTGAAAATGTGTGTATTTTATACGCCTAAAAGAATTGGCCAAGAATTGTGTGTGCGTGTGTGAAGGGCATATAAAAGATTTCAGCTAATAGAAAAATTTATAAACAATATTAAATTCATCTGGACAAAAGGTCAAATGAAGATTAGGCTTTGAAAATAAATATTTATTAAGATTATATATTTCTAAATGGAACCGATATATGAATGGAATAAAAAATAAATATTTATTAAGATTATAACTATACACTGAATTCAAATCTTTAATGGGAATTCATTAAATAATACTCTTTAAATAAATCCTTCATTTCAAAAGAAGAAAGAGATAGAGATCTTTTGAATGACTTCCTAATGTTTACGGAAAAAAGCTATGAGAAGAAAAGTAGCAGCTGCTTGAAAATAAAAGTATATTCCGAAAATAAAGATTGACCCATCAAATATATCTATCTATTCCATTTAGTAGACACGTGCCGTTTACACTACACCAAAATCCAAGGTCTTAAGCAACCCACAACAAATTACAAGTCCAACACGGCCGTCAATAAGCAATGAGCAATAAGCAAAAAAGTGGCCAAAAAATTAACTTTAAACAAAGTTAGTCTAAAAGAAAAGTAAAAGAAGAAAGGCGAACTTATGGATGACTTTGTTTGGCTCATTTTATTAGACAAGCGAGCGCATTTGGCTGAAAATGTTCATTGAGTTGGCCCAGTCTCTGTGCTTAAAGCCAACTGATGTCTGTCCCCTTGTTGCCGCTTGTAGCTGTTGTTGCTGTTGTAGCTGATGTTGTTTCTGCTGTTGCGGTTGCTATTGCTTTGGGACCATTTAGCATTTTTGAAGTAACCACATGGGGCTGAGCATGGGCCAAGCGGCAGCAGTTCAACCGTAATGGCTGAAAGCGCCAAAAACAAGCAACATGGGACTGGGTCTGGATCTAGATCTAGGAGACGTGTTCAAGACTTTTAGAAGACTGAGCAGCGAGTTGAAGTATTACAAAACTCTAAACAGGCGCAAAAGTTTTTGCCAACAAAAAAAGGAAAATTTTCTTAATTTGATTTCTTCAACGCCCCTGGAGTGCTGTGCGTTGCCTAAGTGTACGTGTATATTTTATAAATATGTATAGTTATATAAAACACAAGTCGGGGCCAAAAGACAGCTAAAGCTTCAAATGGGATGGTCCCAAATATAAAAGGCTTGGGCATAAAGTTTTTAATAAAGTTTTTTATTTTATACCTTGCCGTGAGAAGTTTAAGTTTTGTTGGGCAAAAGGAAGGTGCAAAGGAAAATAATTGAGCCAATTTGTTGTAAAGGGAATTGAACTATGGACTTGAATGTTGAACAGGCAAAGGCTACTGTCGTTGTCTTGAAGGTACTAACTATTTAATTATTATTAATAATTAGTATAGCATTTTCGCTGAAATTTAATTAGTTGAATATTGTCCGAAAAAGGGAAACTTTAATTTGAGATAAAGCTAGTCTCTAACAAAGCTTAATTAATAAGAAATAAATTATAATAATAGTTTTTTTTATTTACATTCAACTGACTTTGACTTTTCCCTGTAAGTTTTTCAATTTCAATTATTAGAGTAGCTGAGAAATTGAAAACCACAAGACAATACCCAATGCAGCATTCCGTAGAGTGGCGCTTGAATTTCATTTGAAAACAATTTGTAAAAGTCTCACACACTCGCTGCAATCTGACTGAGTGACATTCGGACTGACGGGTAGAGAGCAGAGTTAGCGCGGTAACGCGCAACGCCAGCAAATTGTTTTGTATTGTGCTGCCGACAGGCGACAGCTTGATTTGCATTGGTCTCTGTTTGAAATAGGTTACGCACATGGCATGTGCCATGCCAGAGAGCCAGAGAGCGTGCCAATTGAACTCTGCATCCGGAACTAGTATCCCATTCATCCCATTCCCTTTTCCACGCTCATCCGGACTTTCGCTCTTCAACCTTCTGAAAAATTGTCATCAAAATTGAGCGTTTTGTGCTACATTTCTAGTCGCAATGTCCAATCAAAATAGTTATGTGCCTTGATTGAATCGCATTGCATTTTGTCAGCGATACAATATTACACTCATTGATAGCAAATTGCATTTCCGGACAGGTAACTTTTCATCGACGGAAATTGTGCCAGAAAAATAGCTGGATGATAAGCCTTTTTCTCCCCTATCCCTCTCCATCAGCCTCTAGCTGATGATGAGTTTTGTTCTTCGTTATCTTTGGCTTTCATTTCATTTTGCACCTTGGCTCGATTTGCATGCGAATTCCATTGGACCAACGGCTATGCAGCAGAGCAACGGAAATGAGATGCCATTTGGAACGTGCCCCACGCAGCTCAAGGAAATTCTCGAGCATGAAAACGAGTTGGAGTCATTGTTATTTGGTAAAACTTCTCAAAAGTTGGAAAATAAATGGCAAAGTGGGGAAAATGTGAAGCAATTCGAGAAATAATAGAACTGAAAACAAACGCAGCTATTGAGAGGGAAATCGGAACAATCACAAGGGTTAAAGTTGCTCGATATTGCGTGACTTTTTTACCTATTCAAAACCCCTTCGTGTCCCCATTTGTGTTGCGTTCGAAATACGACTAATATGCAATTTGCATTAAATATTCAACACATTTCTCTCATGTCAAGCCTCTTGTGGAAATTTCACACCCCAGGAAGTGCAAAAAAAAAATAAAAATAAAAACGGCAACAGCAGAAAATCCAAGTCGCTGTTGTTAATGATATTTTCATTGCCATTCTTTTGGTGTGCTGCGAATTTTATAAATAAGTGCATGTCAACATAAATTATAAATACTCCCAGTTGATTAATAATACACAAGAAAATTGTCACAAAGAAACATGTGGGAATGTGCACCCAGCAAATTCCCCACTCCCCAATTTTGTCCATCGACCAACTGGAACGCACTTTTCCCCATACGAGTACTTTATGATGGCAAAAGCGCAAGAGTAACAAGATACATACATACCTATGTAAGCAAAGCTTTTTTAGTACATATCACGACTGCTAGATACTCTGAATAATTAATTGACAACCTGCTTTAAGTAATTTTAAAAAAGTATACAACAAAATTAAGTGCTTTATTACTTCAACTTTTTGTAAAATTATTATTGTCCAATTTAGACAAATATATTTTAATATATCTATGATAATTATAGTTCTAGAAATAACATTAGCATCATCATATTTCTATTAATTAATATTAAAATCTTTTTCTTTTAATTTAAATAAAAGTGCTGATTGAAAATAGTGGATATTTTCTTTGAGATGTACTATATAAAACCAACAATTACGAAAATTTTAAGTGGAAAATAAAAAAATTACAACATTTAAATTAAAGTACTCTATTTTACATGCTTCATTAAATGCAGTTTATTAACCAAAAAATCATCACATTTTTTACCCACAATCATGCAATTATTCACTTATGTAAAGGGCACAAAACATCAAGAAAATAAGGTGCGTTTCATATTCATAAGACACTTTGAAATAGCAAATGTAAACTTCAACCAAAATTAAAGAAAGCATTTAAATAAATGGTTTCTTATAAATATATGATCTAATATTAATTGGCTATCTGTAAAGAACCGTAATTGGCGCCAGTTCTCATGCATTCAGAAGAACTGTTATCTTTTGCATGACATGCTCTGTTTTCCTTAAATTTTTGCCGTTTCATAATGATAAGACAGTTGTTGAAAAATTGAGTTTAGTGAACTAAAATGTAATGAGTGCGATTTTGTTTAATGTTTTATTGATAATCTAATCCATTTTAACAAATATGCCGCGAGGTATAATATTGTAGAGTGAAGATTAGGAATAAATTTTGACCTCGAATGACCTTTACATATCATTATCTCTAATTTCGCGAAAAATTAAGAGAATTCGATGCGTAGTCCGATTTTTTTTATAGAATTCAAGTAATTTCGTTAATTTAAAGATAACTGGTAAAAAAACAATTGTGCTTTATACGTTAAGTCTCTGAAAGATTATTGGTAAAGGTCAAACTCACCCGTTTCTTGCTCCAATTTGGCCGCGTCTGTGGGCAAGAAAGCATAAAAAACCACGATTTTTTGCACCCTACAGCTGAGAAAGGATACTAAGCTCTCGAAAATGTTGAAAGAACTACATCTTATGCCACGTCACAAGCAGGCGCGGCGTTAATTTGAGGAAGATCATCTTTCTACCCACAGGAACACATCAAGACATAAATCTGGTCCTTAAATTCCTCTGACTTACAATTTTTCTTTTCTAAATTATTTTTTCTGATGAAAAGATGAAGAATCTTGATGGTCCTGATGACTCGCTATTCTATTGGAGCGATTTTCAAAAGGATCCAATTTACTTTTCTAAACTAAATATGGGTGGCGGTTCCGTTATGGTGAACGGTGCTTTTACATCGAAAGCCATGTTGGATTTACTGTTTATATCATCTCGAATGAAGAGCATGAAGTACATTCGTGTATTAGAAAGCAGTTTCCTTCCTTATATTGAAGCAAACAGTGGAGATCCTCTTGTTTTTCATCAAAACAACGCTCGCATTTATGTTAGCAGAGGAAAAAACGCTTATTAACTGATTGCTCAATCCAAATAGTAAACTGCCTGGCATGTTCCCCGGATGTAAATTCCATTAAAAATGTTTGGAGTACATAAGTAAGACGGGATAACGATGAAAAAACGAAAATTTAACGCTATTGACGAACCTAAGACGGCAACTATGACCGAATGGGTTAAGCTGGATCCTAATCTTTTTAGAAAGTTATACGAATCGATGAAAAACAAATTTTTTTGTATTGCTAAAGGTTGGAGTGATCCCATTGACTATAAATAAGTTTAATTTCTGCACATAATTCCAAAGAATTGCCAATGAATCAATTTGTTAAATCATTATTGAAAAGTGTCTTATATTTATGAAACGCCCAAATATTGCTTTTTCTTTAATTAATATTATTTGCATAAACTAACCATTCTAAATTCTACTTAAACTTGTTGGTTTTATTGCTAAGAATATTATATAAAAAAACCAATTCGATAAAAAATGTATTTTCTGAAATATTAACAAAAAATGGGGTGTCTTATGATTATGAAACGCACCTTATAACATTTTATAACATATATATATACGATTTTTATTAACAATTTGCAATAACTGCAACGCAAAAAGAATCAAACGTTATGGTAAAGTAATAACAATCCAGAGCAAGTGTATAAATAATATTGTGTGGCAGCACAAAAATAAAGTCATTAAAATGCTCTATGTGTGTAAAGCATGAAGGTGAAAGGGCAGAGAGAGAGAGACTGGGGACGAGGAGAGGCGACAAGGGACGTGGTGCTGTGGTCGTTCTGCATGCGTGCAAGAAATGGAAATGCGGTTAATTTCCGTAAAGTATGCAATAATTTCTGGCGCTGGAGCATAAGCAAGTGTGTGTGTGTGTCAATGCGTGTGTGTAAGAGAAATGTGTAAAGTAAGTTGCCCGCCCCGTGTTCCCGTAAAGTTGCATGCATCGAGAGTAAATCTCTTTGGCAGTCTGTGAAGACGGAACTAACGAACAAACGGACATTCATCAATATAAATCAAGCAGCGACCACAAGGATCAGGCAGCAGGACCAACAGCAGCAGCAGCAGCAGGATTCAGGCCGGCACGAGATGCAATTGCGAGACGCCCCAAAAAGTATAAATAAAAATATTTTTGTATAAAAATTGCTGGGAATTGGTTGGCAAACGGGCCAAGTGGGCCGGCCAAAAGAGGCAAGAGAGGCTGTTAAAATGTTGGCCAAAGAAATATTTGCATGTTTTTATTTATTTCTCCTTATTCGGGGACGGGTTTTCGGGCTGGCTTTCGGTTGCGGGCGCCGCATTGTGCATTTCGAGCCCAGTTCCAGTTCCACTTCCAGTTGCAGTCCCAATCCCAATCCCAGTCACAGTCACCGTACCCATTCCAATCGCAGTGGCCGTCCTGGTTGTCCTTGTTGTCCACGGCCGGATTGTAGCCTGCTGCCACAGTAGCATTTTCGTTTCATTATGTTCCATACGCCTAAAGGATTGCAATATATATTTGCATTCATTTTCTTTTTTTTTTCCCTCAGCATTTGCATTTGCTGCGAAGGAAGCAGGACGCAGGGCAAAGGACGAAGGCCTACATGGGCAATGGGTTACAGCTACAATGCTTGCATTCACATTGGAATGCTTCGCACTCGTTGGCAACAGCAACAACAACAACAACAGCAACAATGCTTTAGAGCAACGCATGTTGACTTCGGTATTTGCGGCTTTTTATGTAATTCATGGTCATTCAACGCCTTTTTCTATGTGTGTTTTGTGTGTGAGCACAAAAAATATACATTGCATTTTTTCGCACGCGAGTTTTATGCTCGGATTTGGCCAAAGAACCGTACGCGAAAATCACGTAATTTATGTGATTTCCACATTGCAGTTGAAGTTGGAGTTGCAGTCAAAAAATGCATGGCGCAATTATAGCCAAACTCACACATATACAGATGCTTGAACAACTACAGTGCCTGTCGAAGTTCAAAAAGATCATCAACTGCAAATCAAAAGGACTAAAGTCGACTTAAACCATGAGCAACATTGATAAATCTGGAATACATATATATGAAGAGAAACTAGTTTCCAAGTCAATACATATTCCAGTAGCTTTAAGTACTAAAATCAAAAATTAAACAATTTTAAGTTAATTTACTGAATTTATTTTTAAGTCAAGCTATGATTAAAGACCTTATTTGACAGAGCTATGGCAGTTGAACTTCAACTGTTGAAAGCCTATTAATATCTTTTGTAATGGAGTGTAACAATTGACATGACAAATATCTACCAAATTTAAAGGTAAAAATTAATTTTTATGCAATACAAAAAGATTAATTATAGTGTTCTCTATATTTATTATAAATTAATAAAAACATTATTAGTATCAATGATTTGTTTACAATACCAAATGATTAATTATAATGTTCTATATCTATTGTAAAAGATTCTGTGTGAACCACATCCAGCAGCTTACTCTAGTTCTAATAATCTCTGATTTAAACTTAAAATACGTTTGAACTTTCAACTCCCTTATGTAAAGTGTACACTACAATAAATTTAAAGGCTCTTATCAGCAAATATTTCAATTCCGTTGACAATTTTAGGGCCTTTAATGTGAACTTGTTTCGCGCAGTGCATGTGTATGGCGCTGCATTTTATTTGTCATTTCCGGTTTATGCCGGAAGTTTAAATTATTGAATTCAAACGGAAATGCAGCCAAGCAAATGCATACAAAAAATGCGAGCTGAAAAGTGTGTTTAAAGCGCGACCGATTCGATCCGACTGCCAACCTATCTGTCTCTCCCTCTGTCCGTCTGTCCATCAGTCTGTCTCTCTGTTTGACTGTCACGATGTATTTGTATTGCGAACGGCCATAAATAAATATATAAATTTAAATAAATGCCAGGCACAAGCACATGCACACAGAGATACATACATATATACATACAGTTTGTTTGTCAATAAATCAGAATGCTTATCAACGTCAAACGACCACAAAGACTCCAAGCAAACAATATAAGCAGCCATGGGGCCAGGACAACACTAGTGTGTGCATAAGTGCATGTGTTTGTGTGTGTGTGTGTGTGAGAGCCTTATACATTGAAGCCTGCGACGGTTTATTACGCGCGATTAAATTCATTAAAGAAATATGTCTGGCAAGCGATATCAAGCGGAATAAAAGCGACACGACACGACGCGAAATGAAACGAAACGAAATCAGCCGCTTGGCCAGAAACAGGCGTAACCACAAAATGGCAACAACAAGAACAGGACAAAAGCGACAACAACAAGAACAATGGCTAAAGCCAGGACAACAACTGACAGCTGACATTTGCCGCTCTATCTGGGCGCCTGCAGGCATTTCAGTTGCCAATTTATGGGCCCGGGCCACAAAATGTTGTTCCACCAAAACCCGCTAATTGCGACGCTTTAGACGCGTATCCTTAAACGACTTCTTCCCAACAATTTGTGCCTCATCTCGGACTTGTTCACCATCGCAATTGTTTGCATTATTAGCTGACAATTTTTGAAGAACTTGAAGCGTCTTTCTCGAGGATTAGCTGGCGCTTTGTCTGGTTACCATAACAAGAAGTCGAGCAGCGGCAACTGTTCAAGCCGAATTGCCTGATAAGCCCTTTTGGCTAAGTAGTTGCTGTTTTTCTTTTGTTTAATCCGCCGGCACAAGATTGGGCCTGTTATTACAGGCCAAGATTTCCATGACCCTATCAGACATCGAAGGCATCCAGTGAACAAATTTTATTGCTTCAGCCTTTAATAATAATAGTAGGCTGAACTTATCCAACTTGTCACTGCATTTTTGGACTGAAATCAATTTTACATCGTTTGAATAGAAGCCTTTGTTTTCAAAATTCAATATGCTTTTTTTTGCATTTTTATTCTCAGCATTTTGACGTGCACAAAGCGCTGATTGGACCCCCTACCCTGTTGACCATAGGTTTTTTGTTCTGCTGACAGTTCAGTGGGAATGTGTGAAAAAAGCCGAGTTCTGTAAAATAGCAGGTTGACCAGGTAAATCGCTGTTTTTCACAGCGATCTTTGGGTTAGTGGAAAAAACGTGTTGCCAGCATAAAAAGTCGGGCATATTAAAGGATTCAGCGCACTCAACAGCCAATGTCACATCGTTAAATCAATGTATATATATATCGTATATATATATCTGCATAGTTATGTGCTTTGTATATGCATCGTGACATGATAAAATTCAGTTTTGGCCGGCAATTTTATTGGTCATACAATAAAGCTGTATTAATTATAACGGTTTGCTTTTTAGTGCCATTGCACATTAAACATTATTTATTGGCATGGCGCAAAATATAATTATTTATAATAAATGGTTAGCGCGAATGCTGTGTTGCAGGTGACAGCATATCATATGATGGATTCTTGTTTCAAAATGTGCTCGCAAACAAATTAATCAGCGTTAAAATTGTATCTAATAACAATTTATATACTAACTATGTATGTATCTGCTTATATATCATTTGTTCTCTAGATATCATACCTATGAAGCATCGGTTAATAATTGTGATAATCTTTGCTAATTGGAGGAATAGTTATAATTAATGTTTTCCCTTTTATGCTAACTGTGTCATCCGAATGATTTTTGTTGCCACAAGATATTAGAGCTTGTCTTAAATCGGAGTTTAACCCTTAGAAATTAGAGGAGTCAGAGAATCTTATTGCAGAAAACTTAAGTTGTTGAGGAGAAATTAACTGGGTTCGATTCCCACACTGACCGTCATTCGTATCAAAAATGTGTTTTTTTTGAGTTCATTAAAATAAATTACAAATAAACTGTGTCGTCATTTAAAAAAAAAAGAAAGAAATTTCTTTTTCACTTTTTTCAAAATCAAATATAAAATTAAATTTGCGCTGAAATTCAGCTCTTTAAAATATACGGATACAAGTTAATTGATATATATTTGATATCCTGAAATTGGTTCGGATTACTGTAATAGGAGCCTCTTAGTCAGGAGACTGATTGTAGCTTCTACTCCATGCTTTTGCATCATTTTAACTTTGATAACTTTAATTCAATAATCGACAAAAATGAATTTAAAATGCAGTCGCTTCTCCTGTTATCGCCTCTCTCTCCCGTCTTCCCTTCTTCCCTCCTCTGTCGTTGTATAGCGCCTATCAAAACGACGAGGCGGCAAACAAAGCGAGTGCACGGCCCGCACATCCTGTCAATCCTTGTATACTTATGCGTATCCTGTATGCAAATGTAGTCGCTGCTAGACCCGTCTGCCTCTCTCACTCTCTCTACCTCTTCCCATCTCTGTCTCTGTCCCTCCCAGTTTCTCACTCTGCTTGTCTATCTGTGTGTGTGCAAACGTCGTTCGTTGGCATTCGACCGGAAGAAATTATTGTTATTCGCATTGATCTGGGCATCGGCCATCGGCCATGATGTCGCTGGACATCGGCATCGGCATCGATAGGCAATGCTGATGCTGATGCTGCCACGGCAGCGATAACGCTCCAATGCATTGGCCACCAACTGCTGGCAGCGCACTGATAACGTCAGCACACAAAAGAAGTATGCGATGCAAAAATGCAGCTCCCCAACTCCAGCTCCAACTGCAGTTCACGTTATTTATGTACGCTCACATATGCATAAATAAAAATAAAAATGAAAATAAAAATGAAAATATATATAAATGCAGCACTCAGTTGCAACGGTCGACGAATGCACAATAAATTGTAAAAATATTATTTTATCAACAATAATTAATTAAATGCACTTAATTGCGTGCCGCAGTCACAGTTTGCAACGTTGCCCACTTTTCTCTTTTTCTCTCTCTCCCTCTCTGTATCCTTTTCTCGCTCTCTCTTGCAACTGCTGCTGTCGACAGGCCAACAGAGAGTCGGGTTGGGCAAAACATGGCCATCTGCATATGCTTGAGCTGCGTTGTAAGTAGCCATGTAAGTGGACAAGTGACCAACGGGCAACAGTTGCCACAGCCCAATTCTCTCTCCCTCCCTCTCTCTTTTTCCTTTTTCTTCCTGCCACTTTTACAAGAGTCCTGCGATTTATGTATATTTTTAAGTGGCATTAAGTGCGCGTTAACATCTTATGCAAGCCGACACAACAATAACTTATGAGCACGAGTATTGCAACAACAGCAGCAGCAAGCACCGAGTATGTTGCCACTGCCTGTGGCAGCAACATCAGCCCATTAAGTTGGCTATTGAAACGCCCCAAACAAGCAGCAGCTAATTGGCAATCGTTGTTCGTCGGCCTTTAAAAAATTTGTCAGTCGTTATTCTTATTGAGCCGTGCAGCTAATTGCGGCTCAGCTCCAGTTGCAGCAATAACAAAGCTGCCACACATTGTTGTTATTGTTATTGTTGTTGCTGTTGCAGCAGCTGCTGTTGCTTGTTACATTTGCATTTGCAGCAACCTGGCTAGTTGCAATGCTTTTGCTTGTTGTTTGTTTGTTTGGTTGTTTGTTTGCTGATGAAGTTTATCCCGAGTTACTTGCAATGGACACATGCGCCAAAGGAATATTACACATACGCCATGTTGCACTCGCTTGTATGGCCACAAAACTTTACACATTTTTGTTGTTGCTGTCGCCATCCTCCTTGGCCACTGACGTCTCATTTTGGGTTTCTCAAAGTACGAGTATCTACAAATTCAATTCATTTGCCTGCAGCAACTATAAAAGCAGCTTTCCCTTTGCTCAACATTTCTCTGTGCAACTCCATGTGTATCAGTGTGATTGTGTGTATGTGTGTGTTGTGTGTGTATTTGTAATTTACAATCCCATGTGCATGCATGCATGTGTATGAGTAAATTGTTAAATTTATATACAAAAGCAGCGCAGTTGCAACTGCCAAAGTAATTTGCGATAAGTGCGTCAGATTCTTTGGGGAAAATTCGACCACACACAACAGTAGCATCAACAGCAGCAGTAACAACAACAAAAATCCCAGAAATAAGCAATGTAAAAAGTGAAAATTTATATTATGCAACTGCAGCTCCAACGAAACTGGAATGCGCTGCTTGCAAATGAAAGAATATCTTTACGTTCTTTTTCTCTGTCTTATTTTGATTCTCGTTTTTTCTTCTCTTTATGTTGTTTGTAATTTAATATAACCTTAACGCGAAGCACAAAAAGCCAAGGGGGCCAGGAGAGGACATTTAATCATCATCAACGTTCGCAATGGCCTTTTTTTTGTAATATATGTGAATCATTTTCATTTGATAGTTGTCCAATGATATAAAATAAAAAAAATGCCGTAGAAATGGCAAACAACAGGAAATATGAGCCAAGTATTGAATTAACACTTTTTCATAAAGTGCAAACTGAAACCTTTGTGAATAATCATCGAATATTACGAGTAATCCAAAAAGCTTTGATCCCATTAATATTATCAGACTATCGGTTAATACAATAAGTGATTAAATACGTATATTTGCGTTAAAGTCTACGATGACAAAGGTATAATTTTTTCTAGATTCATACAAATTTGAGCTGCAATAAAAACTTTTAGCTCAATTTGTTTTGCTTAAAACTCAAAACCTCAAGATACTCTCGCTTAGTTAAGCCTTATTTTAAAATAGCTATTGCAATTAAGATTAAAGCTCAATAACTAATACTTTACACTCTGCTTATGCATTTAAAAAGTTTTGTTCGGAAAAACAAAATTTACAAAAACTTAATGCCTTTTTAAAGATTATTATAATCTAGCTTTCTAGCAGTTAACAAATTGTAGAAGATTTAAGATTTCTTTTAAAAGTTTAAAATTATTATATTTCATAATTTTCTGAGCTTAAATATTTAATTTAGTAGTAGTATATTTTAGTGATCTTTAGATTTCCTGTGATTATAAGCTGCAAGTTGACTTATGAAATCGTGATACCTTTTATGTTCAATAACCGATTGAATTGAACGACAATGTACGGCATACAGTTGAAGCTGCGGCAACTATGCAAATAAGCAGCAGCTGAGAGCAGCCAAGGACGAGGACGGGAAGGAGAATGGGAATAAGGACGAAAATGAGGATGAGAATGAGAGTGAGCACACGTTTCATTTGTGGCTTGTCCTGTTCGCCACAATGCCATGTGTGTGAATGAATGAATGTATGTGTCTCTCTGTCAATAACTCACAAAAATGCAAAAAAAAAAAAAACAAGAAAGGGAAAAATTAAAGAAAATGGCAATTTGTGCGAGTATTTCAACATTTTGTGTTGTGTTGCCTCTCGCATTGTAATAATAAATTGTATAAAAGTATGCAATGAAAATAAAAATGCCAGTGCGTAATTAATGAGTCAAGGTGGTGTCAGATGGCGCATACACACTCTCACACACACGCACGCATGCACACACATAGACAGAGATATATGGAGAGAGGAAGGGAAAAGCTGCTGAGACAGAGAGCTGTGTTAAGTCGCGTATTTCATGGCGTTTATTTATTATGCACAATGTGCCACCGACCGTAGAATGTGGCAGAGTCAAATTATTGACTCAATTTGTAGGCATGTGTGTATGCGTGTCTGTGTGTGAATGTCTCTCTGTGTGTGTGTAAGCCCAGTAGGCGCGTTAATTGCTTATGGAGCGCACATTATTCAACTGTCATTTGGCTAGTAAAGCGGCAAAGCGGCAAAGCGAAGCTCGCTAAGAAGCGAGCGCCCCCAAAGTTGCGTTGCGGCTTTGGCAAACAATTAGGCAGCTAATTTGCAGCAGCTCAGGCTGTGGACCAGGATAGAAGGACAGAGGGGAGGATAAAAGGGGGACAGCATAATGTCTGAGTACTCTCCACTCGCCATGTAGGGCTCTCGCTCTGTCTCTGGTGCGGTGCTAATCCTGTCACACACACACACAGGGGAGAGAGAGAGAGAGTGAGAGAGTGGAAGAGACACGGACACAAAAGGCGAATCCTTGTCAGAGGCTGTCCGTCAGAGGCGCGTTCAGTTTTTGGCAAGCAACGGGTAGAGTGGAGGGGAATGAGCGTAAAATTTGGGCCAGTTGCTAAATCACTGCAAAATCCTTTTGACAAATACCCACACAGGGACGCGCTTAGCTTGAACTGTACTTAACTGAACTCAACTCAACTGAACTGAACTGAGCTGAAAGGATACGGATACGGAAACGGAAACGCTAATATGGCAAGTTATTCAAAAGGCATTCGCTTTATAGGCAAACCAAAGCTGGAGCTGAAACAGGAGCTGGAGCTGATGATGCTGAATCTGGTGACTGGTCTAGAGAGATAAATGCACTTGCCGTGCGGAGAAGCAGCTGCTGTCAGCTGTATGCGCTTGTCAACGCCGAAAACTAAAAGGTGACAAGGATAAACGCAGCCCATGACACGGCATGGCATTGCACACATGTCACTGGAGCAAGTGCATCTGCTGTGGTTTACAGTTTCAGAGTCACCCAGTTAAGGAGAGCAGGCAACCAGGCAACTAGGCATCCAACCCACGGCACATGGCAGCTGTCATGCGTGCTACGTTACTGATTCTCGGATCCTTGGCTTACGGCACTGAAAGTTGGCTAAAGTTGCACTCGCTGCATAGGCGAGGCACATCAATCAGGCATCGCCAGCTCCATCGCCATCGCCATTGCCGTCATAGACAACGCATGTCAGCCGTAATTTACGCGCATTCACGACGCTTTTGCCATGCCAACAAACAAAAGATTCAGGGCAACGCACCTCAGTTTTTTGATTTAGCCCACACGTGACTGGGGTTAACCCACATCTCTACCTTCCCTTACCTTCCTTCACCAGACACAAAGTGTCTAGGTCGTCATCTTCAAGTTGCGCTGATGCTGCATTTAACTTTTCTCAAGTTGAAAGTTGACAAGATTAAGACATAAGCGATATTGACTTATTTTACACCTTTTGATAAATTATTCGATTTTATATTGAAGAGAAACATTAAGAAAAGAACCTAAAAATGGGAAATTAAAAAAATATAAGTCTATTTTGATCAAAAATATAGTTTAAATTTAACAGTGAGTTTTATAAATTTTATTTTTTCAATAGTCATCAAACACCTAATTATTTTGCATTAAATCTGTTTTTGTTTTTCCACAATAATAGTTAATACAATAAATTAATATATTTTAAATCAGTTAAAGTGAATAATATCCCGACTTTTAAACTTTGGATGTTTTACTTTACACAAAAAATACGATATTTTCAAACGGACAAAGAAGTAAATCAAAAAAATATTTTGTGTGTAGTAGAAAGCAGCTAAAAGTTTTGATTAAATTTAGGTTATGCGAGATTCTCAAGTTCAAAGATATGTGATTTAAAAACAGTTTCCTAAGCAAAGTTTCGATTTGTTTTCACCTGTTAAATAACCAATATTGTTGTAAGCTTGCAAAGTTTTTCTTTAATCAGAGCCAATGTCGAAATTTATATTCACTTTAAATTAAATTAATTAATTGTACTCTACAAGTAAAGGGTATAACTATACAAGAATAATTCCATAATTACAGTATGTATAAAACAAAGTTTAGCACTTTGATGATAAAATAGAAAATTGGCAACTTTGTTGCCTTTGTGCAACAATATTTCCCTTGGCAGGCACACAAATTTCATTTTATTTTGGCTGCCATTTGTAATGAAAACAATTTAATTCAATAGACAATAGTTTTATGTGTTCTATGACGTGCTTGGATAACGAAATCAATTTCTTGGCTTTCACATACACCCATCCCCAGACACACTCACACCCGCACACACCCATACACACTCACACACACAGGCACACAGGTGATCATTACATTTGGCAGGTCGCAGCGATTCCGAGCGAATTTACTATACTGAATCGACATTATTGGGGAATGGCTGTCTATTGAATTATTATAACAGTTTCTGCTGTCAACATTGCCAACATTGTTAGCGATGTATCTAAATGTGTGTGTGTGTCCCTAATACATATATGTATGTACGTGTGGGAGTGTCTGTTCAAATGTTGTTGGCAAGTACGTGACAGACGCGGTTTGGCGCGATTAAATTACGTTTATGATTATATTTTGTTACAAAAACACAGTGCCATACAATGCCAACGCGCACACAGACAGACGCCATAAACAATCGCTTACTCACACATTCACACACATAAACACACACAGATGCACGTATAAATCTGTTCAGCAGCTGCCAGCCACAATGTATTGAAGTGTAAATGGTTAACAATTGCGGCAAATGCAACAACAATAAATACAACAATACAAGCGAACACATCAAAACCGAATAATGAAAATGAAGCATCGTGAGTGCTTGTGACGCTTTTGTTATTGTTTTATTTTATCTAAAATATTCATAGAGAAATCGTTTTAATTGCATTTTCATAGCATAAACGACATAAATTGAATTGCAGCTAACGGTGATTAGATCAAATTATTAAATCGATATTTTACAAAATGCAAAATTTTAATAATTTTGAGGGCCTTTTAAAATCAACGAAAAACTGTACAGTGATAAAAATATTTTGAGACAAGTCTTAAACTAGTATGAATCAAATGAATCTGGTTTCATTGCATTTTAAATATAAATATAACAAACTAGTTGTACCAATATTTATTTTTAATGTTTCCATAACTTATCAAACTTTTCAAAAATACGCAGATTTAAAGATCAATAAGATTACAAACTCCAACCTAAATAAAAATGAGCACATAAAGCTTTGAATTAAACTTACCTATTAATTTAAGCTCCTTCAATTAAATATATTCACCTTTTTCGACGCTGTTGCTTCCCAAAAATAACACTTCACTTTGAAAGAACATGAATACTAGATGAATGCTGATGAACCAACTCTCAGTCTAGTATTTTGAATTAGGAATCAAAACCCGCACACCTGCCATATCCCATTATGTCGAGTACATACTCTCGACTGGGTCATTATCATTTCTCTCCGCGCTTTTCGCTGATAGCTGACAGTAAATATCATTTCAGCTGACACTTATTGCATATTGCAAAAAACACAGCGCCGTTTTCAACACTTATACATAATGTGAAATTAATAACAATCATACGCCATGTTGCTCCGCTCTGTAGCCAGTTTCCAGTTGCCAGTTGGAGCTGACAGACGCATTTACGGGCTTTGGGTTCATAACTTCTGTTCACCATGATTTTCTAAGCCTGTCAGAAATTGCAGTAAAATTGCGCTCAGCATTGAAGCAGGCGCCAAAGCGCAGCTGCAAGAATGCTTATTAAAATATAAATATGCAAAAACAAAACACGGAAAGCAACAAAAAAAAAATCGAAAAAAAAGCGTGAGCGGATGCCGAGTACGACTTGCAGAAGCGGGCAAGTTAAAAAACTAAAGTTTTATACTATAAAATAATTTCAACTACTCGAAACGAGCACGCGCCAAGATCTGAAGTGCGGGTAGAAGTAGGAAGAGTGTGTTTCAGGGGGGAGGGAAAGAAAAAAAACAACTACTACAGTACACAACTTAAGTAGAAATTTCATGCGCGCAGTCCAAACTTTAGCACTTTTCAGTCGCAGCCCCTTCGCCGTGCTAAGATGGAACAAGGACGGCAAACCACCCAAGGGATGGCAAAAAGTAAAGTTGTTCTTTGCAAACAATGCACAGTTATTCTTTTGGCGCATTTCGGACCAAGGTTATATACATTCCTATATACATTATGCAGGGCACAACCTGATGGACGCTCCAAGCAATCTGCGTGCCCGTCCATGGGGGTGACAGCGGCCAAAGATAAACTTAACACAAAACCCTGCAGGGCTTATGCATTTTTGATAAACTACGCAACAGTTTGGCAATTTAAATTGGGAGGAGAAGGAGGAGGAGTACACCTCACTTTTCAGTTGCACCTTAAGTGTAGTTAGACAGTCTATGGGTATTGGAATGTCTGTCTGTCTGTCTGTCTGTGTGGCAGTCATCAATCAATTAGCCAATTAGCTCAACATGCTCATCAATTTCCATGCAAAAGTAACTAATTGCCGTGCCAAAGCAAACGCAAAACACATCTAATCAAATTTAATTAAGCCATCCAGTAAAACAACTTGCAAGCCAAATGCAATGCAAAATGCAACTCTTGGCCAAGGCCTATACGCCTACGCCCACGCACACGCCCATCCCATTTAGCTGGTTGGTATTTGATTTGCAGTTGAAATATGTGTGCAATGCATGCAACATTGGGGCACAACAACAAACGCTGCAACTTGCATTTTGGGTTATCAATGCAATTGCGTTTTGTGCACCGCAAAAAGGCGCACAATGCACAATGCGTGCCACGCCCTAGAAATCCGTTGTCGTAACCATATCCTTCCGCCCTCCCCCTAGCTGATAATCAGCAGTTTGTGCCTTTTATTACTAAAAAAAAAGAGAAAAAATACCACAATCCTGCCGTCGAGCTGCGAGTTGCGAGTTGCGTGCCCCAAACGAACTTGAGGTAATTTTTAGAGTTTTTATGGCCAAGTTGTTGACTGTTTATTTGCGCATTATAGACACAACCGAACCGACTGTCTGTCTGACTGCCTTACTATCTATCTGTCTGTCTTTTTGTCTGTCTGTCTGTCTGTTTGCCCAAATAGCAAAACAAACCCAACGTTGTCTGATTGCATTCGACTTTGCTTGCCCATTATGTGAATAGGCTTTGCAATTCGAATTGGAATTGGGTAGCCAAATCGTTTCAACAGAAACCGGGCTAACACTTACCTCACCCCGTCCTCCACTCATTTGTATTCCTGGATACTGATCCCGAGCCTATGCGTTCAGATAATCAACTAAACACTTCATTATTTTGTCGGCGGCAGCGCAAATTGTTTCACCAATGCGTTCGTTTTTCCTGTTCGCTTATTTGTGTTGTTTAGGCCTGGTTGGGCTTTTGAAAAGGGAAGTTTTGGGAATTGGCAGGAGTCTAGTGCGAAAATTTTCCCATTTAAAATTCGCACATTTTGTATGCACGCGTTTCCTTTCTTTCCGTTTCTTTTTTATTCGTTTTTTAATTGAATGATAAAGCTACGACCGCGACCATTGTGAATGAGGAGCATTAATTTAGATTAGCGAATGAAAAGTGTGGCAGCTCGTTGAGTTGTTGATAGGGTTACATTTAGTATACTCAG